>PVIA01004731.1:0-130781 GCA_004024845.1 Tonatia bakeri
TACTGGTTGAAAACTGCTGAGATAAAATACACTGTTGTGTTAGGGTGCCAGACAGGAAAGTAGGAAACATTTTCTGGTCAAGCCCTGCAGGTTTCTTAGATAAGGCCCCACTTTGGGGCTTATCTTTGTGAACTTTGAGTTCACAATCCAAAATCAAACACACACACACACGTGCACAAATCTATAAATGATATTAGACAGATACAGCAGGATTAGACCCTCCCAAGAATATCAGAGAGTAGATTTGTCATACACACTACCATTTAAAACGAATAATCACATCAAAAAGAAATATAAATTATGAAAAAAATTGTATGCACCTTTAGCAGAACCTCAAAATATATAACACAAAATTGACCCATTTAGAAGGAAAAATTATAAATATATAAGATCTATAGATACATATAAAGAAGCCCCATCCAGTAATTGGAGAATATACAGAAAAATATAAAACACAAAATTGATAATACGATGAAAAAATTCAAAATATTTTAAAGAATTGATATATAGGCTGTGGTGTCTGATCACAAAGCAATTAAGTTTAATGAATAATAAAAGACTAATTAAACAAACACACAAATGATATATATGAAGAACTAAAAAGTTCAAATAACTCAAAGGTCAAGAAGTAATATAAATTTAAAATTCAACTATGCAGCAAAACTTTTAGGGTGCGGCCAAATTGGATTTAGAGATAAGATTTTTAATGCTTATATTAAGAAAGGAAAAAGATACTCGTGATGTAAGTATTTAAGTAAACAAGTTATAGAAAGCACAATATGGTTAGTCAAAAGAAGAAATACCTAATAAAGACATGAACAAAAATCAGTGGAATAAGAAGTAAAGAAGATACATGAGAGCCAAAGGTCAGTTCATGGAAAACACTTAAAGTAACTGACTAGTGCTCTACCTATTTAAGGTTTAGTCAGTTAAAAGCCTTACTCAGAACTTACTGAAATTAGGGCAGGACTATTTTACAGTCAAGTTCTAGGAAATATTCAAATAACAAAAATTGCAATATTGTACAAAATCTTCCAAGGAATTGAAAAAGAGAAGATATTCTTAAATTTATTAGAGTCTAGTATAGTTTTACAAGGCAAGTGTTGAAAAAGAAAATTAGAAACATTTTCTCTCAAGTTAAAAATAGGAAAAAAATGTTCATTTTCTGTTCTCTAGTGTTAGCCATAACCTGCACATTAAGACAAGAAAAAGATGGGAAGGAACAAAATTGTCATTATTTACAGGTGATATATGATTTTCTATATAGAAAATTCAAGAGAATATACGAATTCTGTTTTAGAATTAACAGAATCTGGCAAGGTTGCCAGAGACAAGATCAACATATAAACATCACCAGTGTGCTGTACATCAGCAACAAACAGAAACAGTAATTTCAGAAAATCTCCCTTTTGCAGAATCAACCAAGCTCTTAAGAATCTATGTGTAAATCTAATAAATGAAACCTTTAAGGGAAAATGATAAAATTATAAAAGATATTTGCCTAATCTTTAACAAGAAGATATGATTGAGTAGCCATTAGATTAGCAGAAATTAGAAAGTCTTACATTTTGTGAGGATACGGAGCATCAAGATGTGGTGGCAATATAAACTGGCATAACCATATATAGATCTACTTATTGCTATCTGGTCAAGTTGCAAACATGTATACCCTATCATGAGGGATCCATTCCTGTTTCTATCCTGTCTGTCAGCAAGACGGGATATTTGAATTTAGTACCAAATGGAAAATCTTTAGCACATGATGTGGTAGATGTACTATTCCTCTGAGAAAAAGCCTCAGTGAACAATTATGGAAGTAAAATGGATTTCAAAGAAAATTTTGAAGGTTGCCTGGGTCATTGGTTTTATGACTGTAAATTTAGTTTTAAGTTTTATTACCAAATCCTACAGGGGACATCTCCGATCAAACATGGCTTGGATGGCCTAGAAAATTCACAGCATCTCTAAAAGAGAGCAAGATGGGAGAGAAAGCATGCACATGTAATTAGTTGTGAATAATGTGCTGTGGATTCCTCGTGTATCTGTCCATGTAGATACCGGTCACGTTAATGTGTTTCTTTTTATAATGTGGTCATTTTAATATATGTTTCACCAAAAGTTTTTTATGGTTTAGTGAAAGTCAGTTGTATTGTTCACTTGTAATTAAGACTTGATAAAGAATTAATGGAGAAAAAAAGAATAAGAGGAGGAAAGAAAAGTAAAATAAATGTCATAATAGGAAATGTAGCTGTTATTGCCTATACAAATTCCAAACTCATGTGTGATTTTGTGCAAAACTAATATCTTAAGTAACAAAAGTAGTTATGGTCCCATCCACTGAACTGCACAGATTCATTTACAGTAATTAAAGTTTTTTGTACCCACTATCGTTTTTAAGGCTATGACCAAACTTGAAGATGGTGAAGCAAATGAAGTATCCGTTTAGCAAAGTGAACACAATTGCTCTTTGGATTAAAGGGATGGAATGTGATAGATAGACAGACAGACAAATAGATATCCAAAGAATGTGTTGTAATCCTTGTATACAACACTTTAGAATTTGTATGCTCAAGTATTTTTCATTCTATTTCTGTATGTAAATATTTTAATGAACATGTATGGATGAATAACTTCTTCTGGGCCTGTTACTGTATGTGTTATTTATCTGTTTAATTCTTTTTGCTCAAGCATGCAAATCATCAGAAGCATCTGGTAGGACACCACCTTTTACAAAATAATTCTGTTACTTTGTTTGTTATAAATTGGGTTTTTATGAGGGAATTTTGTGACAACTAGAATGTTTTGTATTTAGTTTACTGAAAATAATTGTAGTGTAGCATGTGTTTGGGGGGATATTCTTAGTAACAAATGTAGAGCTCAAAAGAGGTGGAAGTTTGAAGTAAGGGAGGCCAAAAAAAACCTATTTTACACTTGGCTAGATTTTCATTATGCAGAAGTTTTGGAAGGGATTTTACTGTTCTTTATTGATAGAATTCATTATTTTCATACATAATTTATCTCAGTTTCCATCTTGGTTTTTTTTTTTGCATTTGATACACACTAACTTTTAAATAGAATAATACTTTTATTAAGGTAAAGGATGAAAATAATTTAATTGCAAAGTGATTAGGGAGCCCACGAATTATAATCTGTTCAGCAAAAAAACTTTAAACTATGATTACAAAAAAGGTTACTATTAAGAAACATAATTGCTTTATTACCGCACATTATTGCCGCACGTCTGCTCTTTCCTACCAGAAACGTTTAGAGGAATAGCCCCTTCCCTTCCTTATTCACTACATACTCATCAGGGTTTGAAATATTCTAGCCTCTAAAGCCCCAGCTATCCCTCCTTACATTGACTCCACTATTCCTTAGCAAGAGATCTTGCCTCCTGTTTCCCAGAAGAAACAGAGTCTAGCAGTTGTGGAACTCAGTTTACTCCTGTTCCTTCCACAGGTCGACAAGGGTCACCATGGCAAACAATTGCCTTCATGATAGGGCACCTGCTTGCCTTTATACCTCACCTCCCACTGCTGCTGTACACTATACCTTGTGCTGCAGCTATCACAAGTCAGGTGCCCTTCCTGGGTAAGCCATGCTTCTGCCTCCATGCCTTTTATACAAGACTATCCCAGCCTGGAATGTCTTCTTCATCAAGTCATGTGCCAAAGGAACTCTATCCTTCAAGCTTTATGATGCCTTACCTTTGCCACCCAAGAATTTCCCCTTTCAAGCTTGCATAGCACCTTACAATTTTCTTGTCCTTGTCCTTGTGACATTACAGTATAATGGTTGTATCTCCCAGTCAGGTTCTCATCTCCTTAAATAATGGAGATGCATTTATTCTTTGTAGTGTTCTCGGAACCTACATCGGTTTCTGGCACCACTAAACAGTACTCAGTAGATGTCGTTGAAAGATTGTTAAACCAGCACCAAGAAAATAAAATGCCTGAAGAACACTTATATCTTTCCAAAGGGTGTTAAAATGTTACAATTCAGTCTCTTTTCTCAGTAGGATTTTCAATAAATAACAAAAGTCCAGAGATAGTGTTACAGTAGTTACAGGATGTGTATTGCAATATATGCTACTTAATATTTTTAGCACTATTACCATGAAAAGTTAAAGGTTTTGCTAGCAGTTTTAAGAAGAATTAAAATGGTATTGATTTGGGCACTAAACCATAATTACTGATTTTATTTCTTTACCATTTAATTTTTAAATGTCCTATCTGAATATGTTCAGTCAAATAATTGAGTTTCTACATTATTGTTTTACTTCTGTGTTTAATTATCTGAGAAAATGTATATAAGTGATTTCATGCTACTGTGTTGTTTTTATGACTGTCATTTAATCACTGTTTTATTTATTTATTTTTATTTATTTTTTTTTTTGGATACAAGCTTGCTCCTCTTCAGAAGTATCTGGTAGGCAACTAACTACTTTTTAATTTAACAAAAATGATACCAAAGGTTTTTATTTGTTTGTTTACAAGTTGTTATGCTCTGTATAAAGGTTATATTTTTATAAGATATATTGAGTTAATAAAATATTTAGTTAAGGAAGGAAATGGTTTCTTTAGTTTTATGTTAAGTTTTAGCTGTAGAAGTGATTTACATTAGTTTCTTGAGTGATGTTGTAGAAACAGCCGACAGTGCCACAGCCGCGGGAGTCGTGCAGTGAGGCGGGAGGCAGGTGAATACGCTCCACTTAAGTCCAGTAACCTCGGCTAAGGAACGGTTTTCGAGGGGAAACATACTGCTGTAAATATTGAATAAAACCGCTGATATTTAATTGGGTATTTACGTTAGGAAGTTTATATTCTATTTTGTTCTATTTTTCTGTTTGTGTCTCTTCTACTTTTCTGACATCCATTAGAAAAGTTAAATAATGTCATGCTTTTATTATAAAGAGGTGTAAAAGATGGAGGTAACATTTATCTCATCACAAGGAGATTAGAGAACTCAACATCTGGAGTAATTGTAGTCTGTATAGTAATATATTTTAAACTCTTATAAAATACGAATGATAACCTCTTTTAAGCACTGGATGCTTAACTGGATGCTATGACTAACAGCATTCCCTTTTTATAATAAGCAGAAATGTAGTTTCTTTAACACAGAACCCAAAGTACTTAATAAATACATTTACTAAATATAATTAATAAAGCATTCTTATTTATTGTAGAATTATATGAATAATGTGAAATAAAAGTGTGCCATACTTGAGTTTTTAGTAAATTTCCTAATATTTAACATGAACTTCGTAATCTAATTCTTATACTATGTCCTATGTATAAACATATTAAAAAATAATTTGAAAGTGATAAGAATTAAGTGTTTTAATGTACTTGTGGAAATGCACAAAAATTGGTAGTTTGTTTCTGCTTGCTTCATCTCGTGAATGTGGGTAAACATTTGTACAAACCAGGCCTGAGCGAACATAGAGATTCCATTGGTAGGCTGATTTCTTTAGAATGCAGTATGATAGACTCTTTAAATAACACAAAATGAAGAGAAAATAAGTTCATTGGGAAAATAAAGATAGTTAAAATCTCAACTATCTCAGAAGTACACTTCTGAGAAGAAATTGTGTTGATGTGTGGTATGTCCTCATTTTTGTAGTACCTAGTTCGCTCCGGTATTAATCGATACAAAACAAAATGTATTTGCAGAAAAATCCTTTTGTAAGATATTTTTCCTAATCATTGCTAGCTGCTTTGTAGATAGATACCCATGATTGTGTAGCTAAGAATCATTAGAGTCACATTCTAATTCAGTTGTACCTCAAACTCCAAAACCCACGCTCTTGTAGGGTGTCGCATTGGTGTAAATGGTAAAGCATAGGTACAGCTTATATATTAAAACACAGTAAGAAAACCAAAAAGAAAGGAGAACTTTTAATATATGCTTTATAGAGAACTCTGGATTAAATATGCTGTAGTGTTTGAATTTGGCTGTCTCTCCGACCACTTATTTTATTAATTAGCTGCCAACACCTTATGTCAGTGGGTATATTAAAACTAACCAGAGAAAGGCATTTAGAAAGTTCAGTTGACTACTGTCTAAAAATAATAAAATTCAAAGCAAATACATGTGGTTCTGAGCTGCCTGTTGTTTTGGAGTTATTCACAATCCATAATGTTGTGAAATATTTTATTTTTGGTATCTGTATTTATAAGATGTATATTTTTATGAAGAGTTAACTTTGTTCATCTTTCCATGTAAATGGTACACCTACAAATGAGAGATTTCGTGTGCCTGTATATACTTATGTGACAAAAAGTGCTTCAGGAACAGTTTTCTTCATGGAACTCTTTAATGACATAATTAATGCTTATCCTTTAAAAAGAAATCCCTTTATTGAAATAATTCACAAAATTTAATATCTTGGATTCATATACATTTCTGAAAACTTTATACAAGACTTTTATGAGAACCATTTTTTACTTTTTACAGTGCTACTTACCAGTAAACTTGGAATACTGATGTGTACAGAGAATATTATCAAATTTCCAGAATACCCTGTTAGTGAATAAAATTAACTAGTACCTGAAATTTTTCCTCTAGCTTATTCACCAAGTAGGGAAAAGGAAATGTCCCTCAACTTACCATAACTGGCTGATATTGCCCGTACTTCCTTTGACCAGTCACATTTTCTTACTCCAGGTCTACTGATCAGGAAGTGACAAGAGAAGCTAGAAGAGGATGTTGGGGAGTTTTTTTTTAAGCTTCAATTTCTTCCTTGTCTCCAAATTATCTATACTCAGACAGGCATCTGGAGAATTTATTCTGCAACTTGATATGCAAGTTCTATAAATAGAGGATAACTAAAAATATCTTTAATCAGATTTATATTTTGGGGATTACAAGTTGTTTCTTAAAAGCCACAGTTGCATTTAGCAATAAATTGTGTTTGTAATTTATGTCATTGGTATTGTTTCCACATCAGTGCCATACACAAATGTGTCTGGTCCATGATCCAAAGAATAAAATCTTACTTATAAAACCAATTGTAACAAGTATATTAACTTTTAGAATTAGGATAACTTAAATCATCCTAAACTCAAGAAAATGTAAGAATTTTCCACCCCGCAAATCCACCTCCAGGAGAAATTAGATCATTTTGTATAATTAGGTGCGATTATTTGATTTGTTGTTTTGGTGGATACGATTTCCATACTATAAAAAAATTCTAATTTTAAAAATTATTTTTCTCAAACCTTTTAAAGTAGGTATTCAGAGACTATTTTAACAGCAAAATACAAATGACAGTTTATATAAAGTAGTTAAATAATGTCTGCTCTTGGTGCCTGTCATACCATTTTGAAATCTCAAAAGATTTAGAATACCAATAGTAGCCTCTTTGTCTAGGAGCAGTGTTTTGGGAAAAGTACTACACTGGGGATAAAAGGGAATAATTTTGTATCTTCAAACACCTCACTTTAACAGTACTACATTGTTAGATGATCACGGCACAGAATTTGTGAGCACCTCGCTTCCACTTCTGTCTTTTCACTGTGATGGTCACCCACCACTGTCATGGTCATCACTACTGGGACGTCTGAAACAAAGGCTGGGCACTGCTCTCGGTTCCCTCCTTTTACTGTTCGAACATAGTTTAAATACTACTTTATGCTATTTTATTCTTTATTTACAGATTCATATATCAGAGAAGTATTGGTAACTTTCTGAACAAAAGACTAAAATAATTATTTATTGTATATTCAGGTTTTGCTTGCATAGAGGTAACTGGGAACAAGAGTATATATTGTTTATGCCATTTTATCTGTCTAGAATTTCTTTTCTATTATGTGTTTTTAAACACCTGAAGTTGTATGTAAACAGGTCATTGTTAATAACTTTGTGGAAAGCCAATGAAAAGGAGGAATCTTTTAAAATGATTCCTCATTTAACAAATCTAAAATTTCAAACTGCCGCTCTGTAAAATAATGTGGCTACTTCTAATCACTGTATAAACATCTGGTTTGAATTTGCTTTACTTCACTGTACATTTAAAGTTAGTCATTAAGACTTTTTTTGCTCCACATTTAGAATGAGATTTTTAAGCTCTTTAGAGGGTTTTTTGTTTGTTTGTTTGTTTGTTTGTGGAGTTTTGTTCTGTTTTGTTTTTAAGTCACTGTGGGTATTCTTTACGTGTTAGTCTGTGGTAGAGAAAACACAAATCTAATAACATAAATTCTTAATCTTATGCCTGAAAATAACCCTTTGTCAAAATCGATTATTCTTGAAACTCCACAAATCAGTAAGTTCACATTCTCCAGATGTTTTCAGTTCTTATGTTTAAAGGCTCTGTTGTGCCTTTAAACTATCACTAATGGTTTATTTACAATGAGTATTTTGTTTGGATTGTTCTATCCTTTTAATATTACTTTTGGGTATGTTTTCAGCATTTTTATTGAATTTGAAATGATCAGGGTGATCCATATAGAAAGATATTAGAGAATTTTAGAAGTTTGAGAAAATGTTTGCATCCTGTTTGGAGAAACTGAACAGTTATCTAGTGCATCGTGGTTGTAAACACATATGTTTTATGGCAACCATAGTGGACATGAGTCTGTGTTTTTAAAGCATATATGTAATATTTATATGTAATATGAATATTGTTACAAGACAATTTTTTTCATATTTTTTTTTAGTGAAAGAGTTTCTAGCCAAAGCCAAAGAAGACTTCTTAAGAAAATGGGAAAATCCTGCTCAGGTAAGGGATATTTAAAATTTTCTATGATTTAAAAATCCTGTGTTAAGTAAAATCATGAGTCTTACCTAAATAATTTACTACTTTCAGAAACTTTTATTTTCAAGTAGCATTAATAAATAGGTTAACATGGGAATTTTTGCCATAGCATTGTTTTAATCTATTAATTAATAGTTTTATGTATACATAAATTGGAGAAGGAACTAATTTCCAGTATAATACTTGATTGTAAATGTTGACACTAATTCCAAGCTGCTACAAACTCTTGATATTTTCTAATGTGATAGTTTCAATTTGTGCCTATGCTAACATATTTATTATTTTTATTGATTGCAGCAATAACGATCCTATTGTGCAGTTTCAAATTGATACTCACAAACATTTGGCTGTTGATAACATACCAAACACCGGGATCATTTCATAACCATTTTCATGAGATCAGTTTTATATAATTTAAGTTCTTTAGATCTTAGCTAACATCTAGAAACTATATATAAAAAGTCATCTATGCTTGTAAAAAATCTTTTTGAAGTTATGATTAACAAAATTTAATAGTGAATTAAATTTTGAAAACCTCCTTAGCACAGGAATTTTTGACTTCAGTATTTTTTCACTCAAGAAATATTGATTTAATAAATGTTATGCTTTATGAAGATTCCCTCATTATCAAGATTTATAGCATGACCTGTAGTTTAAAACATAATCACTCAAGTGATAGATATTATTTAACGTGAAGCATTAAGGGAGGCAAAGAAGATGGCATATTCTTGTATGAAAAGCAATGACTAGCAAGAAGGAATGGCCTGTGGTCTCCTAATGAAATTTATTTTCATTATCTAGGTTTGGGAACTATATTAACCATATCAATCCATCTGTGTTGATAAAACCAAAAATTAAATATTAATTCATAGATCTAAATAATCTAATAATAATTAGAGGGACATTTACATTGACATAGAATTTCATGACAATTTAAAATTATTGGAAATTTGAAATTAAAGTGTGATGAAAACAGGTTTTATAAGTAAAAACTTAAGAGTTGATTGTTCTCTCCATGATTCACCAAGAAGCTACGCTGTGTCTCCAAACTCAAGGTTTCATTTTCAGTAGAGATGAAATCCAACTACAGTGGACTTCAGTAGCTGTCTAGATTGCTCACCTATACAAAAGTCATATTTTGCCACATTTTTCTGAGTGGAAATAATTTTTCTAAGATTTTTGTGAAGATCTTTGTAATTAAAACCTATTAAACAAATGGGTCAGCAATTAGTACTTATTGCTATTTAGCATGTAATTTGTTTCTAGTATTTTTTAATTTTGTTGTGGCTGCAATAAATTCAATAGATTGATGCTTCCAGTTCTTTGCTTCTCTGTTATAGTCAAAGGCAAACAAAGATGTTTGCTCGTAACAAAGCATCTATTCAAAGAGAAAAAATAGACTGATTATTGTTCCCGGATTCTGACTCTCGGTTATCTTTGTGGGAATGAGGAACTCTTCTTTCCTTATTGTTACTGTTTTCAGTAATACTGGGTTATTATAACATCAGAAAGAAAGCTATAAGAATCACTCACGCTGTTATTCTCTAGTTCTATGAGCTCTTATAAAGATAGAAATGAAGTTACATGTACTTTCTTCAGAGGTAACTCTAGTGAAAGGACTGTGATCCCTCAGCCTATCTATTTGTTCCAGTTTTTTGCAAGTTTACTAAGACTGTATAGCTTTCACGATTGTTTTTGTCAGTGTGCTCCTGGTCAGTTCGTAATTGTTAAAACATGAAACTCCAATTAGAATTGGAGTTTGTTAGAATTCCAATACTAGGAATATATATTGGAATAGGACCTTTTAATATTTCAGCTGAAACTCTTATTTCCTCCAATTACTGTTATGTTTTGTTTTGCAATATAATTCTCTTCTCAAATATTAAATCCTTTCTTATTCAAAGGAAAAAATAGCACCAATAACTTGGAATCTCAGTAGCCTTTTGTATTATTTTTAAATGGATGACTATAAATTAAATTATCTGTTCTATCACTAAATCTATTACTGTTATCATAGTGTTCTTATGAGAATTTCTAATTTTAAAGATTTTATTTATTTATTTTTAGAGAGGGTAGGGAGGGAGAAAAATGGGGAAAGAAACATTGATGTGTGAGAGAAACATCAGTGGTTGCCTCTTGCGCTCCCTCAACTGTGGACCAGGCCCACAACCAGGCATGTGCCCTGACCAGAAATGGAACCAGCGACTTTTTGGTTCATAGGCCAATCAATGTTCAATACACTCAGCCACACCAGCCAGAACAGCAAATTTCTAATTTCAATGTTTATTTTATTTTTTGTTTATATGTAGAATAATGCTGGCCTGGAAGATTTTGAAAGGAAAAAAACCCTCGGAACAGGTTCATTTGGAAGAGTCATGTTGGTGAAACATAAAGCCACTGAACAGTATTATGCCATGAAGATCTTAGATAAGCAGAAGGTTAGTGGTTTTGTTGTTACTTACTTGAAGGGTAAACTTCAGTTTTATCAGCTAAATTATTAAATAGGTGCAGTGTAATGACTTTGTTGTACTTCATTTTCATTATTATTATGACTCTATGATACATAATTATAGTTTTAGTATATAGGAGTACATTATTTCAATGATTATTTATACATAACAGGTATGTGTATGTTTACTAACAAAGTACTGAATTTAACATGTAAGGAACAGGCTTCTCTACTACATTCTGCCTTTTGGAAAAATGCAGGAATAAATTACTTGATCATTAAGTTGAGTAACAGATATTCAGTGATTTTATGATTTATATTTTTTAATACTCACACACGTATTTTTTAAAGGGTTTTATTTATTTATTTTTAGAGACAAGGGAAGGGAAAGAGAAAGAGAGAGAAAGAAACATCAGTGTGTGGTTGCCTCTTTCGTGCCCCTACTGGGGACCTGGCCTGCAACTCACACAGGTGTGCTGACTGGGAATCAAACCAGCTACCCTGTGGTTTGCAGGCCAGCGCTCAGTCCATTGAGCCATACCACACACCAGCCGGGGCAATTTTACAACTTATTTTAATTGACAATAGAAGCCTTTTTGTTTAACATGCTTGCTTAATTAAAAATGTTAATTAAAGCAGGTAAAATTTGAAAACCTACATACTATTAAAAATCAAATCACTATGTTATACACTTGAAACAAATAGAGTGTTACATGTTGATTATGTCCCAATAAAAATTTAAAAATAATTTTTAGGTGCTTATACATATTGTTATATTTAAAGAATCAGGATATCTCAGTTATTCATGCTTTATATATTAAGCTTCTATTTTTTAGTAATCATTTATAATTAAGGGAAAGTAAAAGAAAAATGACAAATCTTGACATATTATTATACAGATAATATGTTCCCAAGAACGATATGTTGGCTTACTAGAATATAGAGATGAGAAAATGTAGAGGAAACAGGGTTACAGATAGTGGCTAGACTGTTGATGCAATCTAATAAATACAACATGAGCCACATATGTAATTTAAAATTTTCTAGTAGCCTAATTTTTTAAAAGTAAAAAGAAATAGTTGAAATTAGTGTTAATAATAGATTCTATTTACCCCAGTGTATCCACAATATTATCATTGCTGTACATAATTAATATAAAATTACTAAGATATTTTAAATTTTTTTCATAGCAAAACTTCAAAATTCGATGTGTATTTTATATTTATAATACATCTCCACCTGGGTTAGCCACATTTCCAGTGTTAGATAACCACATGTGGCTAGTGGCTACCATTTTGGACAGTACAGTTTTAAGACTGGTCTGTAGTTCTAATCCAATCTCTGCTTTATTTTTCTTCTGCTTTTTTTTCTTTCTCTCATTTTTTTTTTTTTTCAGTTTTTAGAGAGAGGGGAAGGGAGGGAGAAAGGGAGGGAGAAAGGGGGGGAGAAAAACATCACTGTGTGGTTGCCTCTCATGTGCCACCCACCAGGGACCTGGCCTGCAACCCAGGCATGTGCCCTGACTGGGAATTGAACCAGCAACCCTTTAGTTCACAGACCAGTGCTCAGTCCATTGAGCCACACCAGCCAGGGCCCAATCTCTGCTTTAAAACAAAAATCAAAACTAACCTCTAACATGAAAGGAATAATGGTTTTTTAGGCCTCTAAAATTAAATACACACCATATAATTGTGCATCTTTGTCTACAACCCTCTTTCACATAGTAACTTTTCTTTTTAAAAAATATATTTTATTGATGATGCTATTACAGTTGTCCCATTTTCCCCCTTCACTCCCCTCCACCCTGCATACCCTTTCCCACCCACATGCTCCCCCTTTATTTTAGTTCATGTCCATGTGTCATAAGTTCTTTAGCTTCTACATTTTCCATACTGTTCTTACCCTCCCCTGTCTATTTTCTACCTACCATCTTTGCTACTTATTCTCTGTACCTTTTCCTATTTTCTCCTCCTCCCACTCCCCTGTTGCTAACCCTCCATGTGATCTCCATTTCTGTGGTTCTGTTCCTGTTCTAGTTGTTTGCTTAGTTTGCTTTTGTTTTGTTTTAGGTGTGGTTGTTAATGATTGTGAGTTTGCTGTCATTTTACTATACATATTTTTTATCTTCTTTTTCTTAGATAAGTCCCCTTAACATTTCATAAAATAAGGGCTTTGTGATGATGAACTCCTTTAACTTGACCTTATCTGAGAAGCACTTTATCTGCCCTTCCATTCTAAATGAAAGCTTTGCTGGATAGAGCAATCTTGGACGTAGGTCCTTGCCTTTCATGACTTGGAATACTTCTTTCCAGCCCCTTCTTGCCTGCAAGGTCTCTTCTGAGAAATCAGCTGACATTCTGATGGGAACTCCTTTGTAGGTAACTGTCCCCTTATCTCTTGCTGCTTCTAGGATTCTCTCCTTCATTTTTACCTTGGGTAATGTAATTATTATGTGCCTTGGTGTGTTCCTCCTTGGGTCCAACTTCTTTGGGACTCTCTGACCTTCCTGGACTTCCTAGAAGTCTATTTCCTTTGCCAGACTGGGGAAGTTCTCCTGTATTATTTGTTCAAATAACTTTTCCATTTGTTGCTTTTCCTCTTCTCCTTCCATTATCCCTATAATTCGGATGTTGGAATGTTTAAAGATGTCCTGGAGGTTCATAAGCCTCTCCTCATTTTTCTGAATTCTTATTTCTCCATTCTTTTCTGTTTGGTTGTTTCTTTCTTCTTTCTGGTCCACTCCATTGATTTGAGTCCCAGTTTTCTTCCCATCACTATTTGTTTCCTGTGCATTTTCCTTCATTTCACTTAGTGTAGCCTTCATTTTTTCATCTAATTTGCGACCAAATTCAACCAATTCTGTGAGCCTCCTGATCACCAGTGCTTTGAACTGTGCATCTGACAGGTTGGCTATCTCTCGGTCGCTTAGTTGTATTTGCTGTGGAGCTTTGATCTGTTCTTCTGTTTGAGCCACTTTTTTTGGTCTTGTCAAGCGTGTTATGTATGAGGGGCGGAGCCTTAGGTGTTCACCGGGGCGGAGCAACCCAGTTGCTGGGTTGTGCTGTATGTGTGTGAGGCGGGCGGGGGGGGCGGGGGTGTCCAAGAGGGAACAATGGCGCTTGCTCCGTTCTTGGTTGATTTCAGTCCCTTTCTCTTGCCCCAAACTAACTGGGTCTGTGGTGCTAATTCCCCTGTTGGTGGGTTTGTGCACATTCTAGGACCCTGTGGGTCTCTCCAGCAAACTCTCATTTGAGACTGGGCATCTCTCCCTATACCACAACCCCCCGCAGGTGTTTTCAATCAGTGCCCTGAGGCTCTATTTCCCAGCACTGGGACCCTGGGTTGTGAGGTCGGTCTCACTGCCCAATTTCACCTGGTCTATCTGCATGCGAATGTGGGACTGCCTATACAGCCAGGTGCCTTGCATGTAGTGCCTCGGTTCACAATCGCTGCCTCACTGGGTCTGCCAGCTGCCTGTGCGTCCAGGGTCCACCCGCTGTGGTCCTGCACCCAGGATTCCTTATGCTCCGGGTGTCACTGCTTTTTGTGCTGCGACCCTCTCCGTCCAGCTGCGTGACTCTGCCCCTCCTGCTGGTCTGGATGAATGTGTCCATTTTAGCTCCTTGGTTGTCTGACTTCCATATAGTTCAATTTTCTGTCAGATCTGCTTGTTATCTTGTTTCTAAATTGTTGCTGACCTTATTTTGGTTGTGCGAGGAGGCACAGTGTGTCTACCTACACCTCCATCTTGGCTGGGAGTCCCACATAGTAACTTTTCTAACCATGCTTCTTGAAAAAACAGTTTAGTCACTCTATACACTCACTCACTTTCTATTAATTACTTAATCCACAATAATTTAGCTGCCTCCTTGTTTATCTTCAGCATCTTGGCACTCCACTAAAATGTCTCTGCCAAGGGTCATCAATCCAGTGGCTTAATCACTAAGTCCAGTGACTCTTTTTGCTAGTCTTGTGTGACTTTTTTAGAGTTTACAACTGTGTTGACCTTTCCCTTGACACTGTCTCGTGCCTGGCCTTCTGGGTCCCTGTGCTCTTCTAATTACACTCCTGCCTACTCAGACTCTTCTTTTTTATGTGCCTTTTTCTACTTAGTTTTATTTTTTCCCTCTGTCAACTCGTTAAAGGTTGCTAATCCCAATATCTGGATTATACCTTCTCATTTTTCTGTACAGTCTCCCTATGTACTCTTACTCAAGCTTCACCTCACCCTGGAGCTCTACACTCTAATTTGCACAGGCTGAGCTTGGAGCTCTTAGAGAGCAACTAGGTCTTGTCCTAATTTTTTAGATGAGGTAATTGAGTCTCAGAGAGGATAAGTGATTTGTATACTTGTGGTAGCCGTTCAACAACAAAATGCTTCGAATTTATGCTTTTGATTAAAACTGTCATTAAAATGTATTATCTGTGTAGCCCCTAATATTTTATGTTATCTTTCTTAAGGAATTAACAGAATGTGTTGTAGTCATAACATATTTACAAAAAGTACTTTTATACTTGAAAATATATAAGGGAGAATTTTTTAAATTCTTTTTTGGTAAGACAGTGACTTGTTAAGTAAATTACTGAGAAGGCTGCCTTGGGAATAAATCATGACGAAAGAGTACTTCCCAGAAGAACAACTGCCATTTTAAGTCATTTCTCTATGGAATCGATTTTCAACTGGTGTGCCCCTAGAATGTTTAGGGCATGTAATATCTGACTACTTAGTCAGGGGCACTGACCCCTTATCCCTTAGATTGTCAAATGAAAAATTGACAACAGCCAACACAACAATAGCCATCCAGTGTGAATGAATAAAAATTATACTTATTTTTTTTGTCATATCAGCAAACAATATTTTTTTGGTGTACTGTAGAATTTTAGCAATTAGTTTATGTATACCATGAGATGAAAAACACTGAAAATTGCTGCTCTGTAGCAATGTTCTGGGTCTATTTAAAATTAAGACAAAGACTATATTCTGATTTTTTCAAGTTTATTTAACTTGCTAAAACAAAGTAATAAAAATAACACTCCATCATCTTCTTTTCTGTTAATAAAGTTACAGATCTTTTAATTAGCTCTTTTTTGGCTTCTCCTACCTTAGAGCGTATGGGGTTAGGGGAAGAAAATCAGTACAAAAATTAAGGAAATCCCATTTTTTATTCCATACTGTGTGTCAAGCATTGCAAAGCACTTTATATTTATTTTATCAGTGAATCTTCACACCAACTTTGTGTGACATTAATCTCCCATTTAAACCAAGAACCTCTGTATTTAAGTAATGTTTTTCAAAGTCAAACATGTAGCAAGAGAAACCAAGAATTTGACCTAGATTTGTCTCATTTCTATTCCTATACTCCTTATTAATTTTTCCTTTCAAATATTTTTGTCATTCCTAAATCTTTTCTGCCACTGCCTACTTTGTCCATCACTAATATGAACTGGGCTTTCACAATAACATCTTAATGAATTCCCACAGTATCAGTTTTTACCTTCTACTGATTTGCCTTCTTCATTGCTAACAAATTCTTCTCACTGTAACCTATCGTCTCACTCACTCAGAAAGCTTCCTGATGTTTATTCAGTGAACTCAGAACTCTGCAGCCTGCTTTCAAAGCTTTCTTAGTTTTCTTCCAAACTCTAGTCTTACCTCTCACTATTCCCCTCTGTGTCCTCCATACTCTACTCTTTGCCTGAAATGACCCATAGAAGTATATGCTGGGTCAGGTAGGAGAGTATGTGTTGATATATGGCCTACCTTCCTTATTAGTAACTCCTCAAGTGCTTGGCTGAAAAAATAATTCCACTGATCAGTAATCATTTATAAATGCTTTTAAATATATGTATTTAAACCAACAGAAATATTAACAAGTGAATATAAATGTTATATAAATTTTGAAATAAAACAGAAAATCCCAGGAGTGCTTGTTAATTTTTCTCTGTCATTTAGGGATACTTCATTACCAGAACATGAGCAGCACTGTCCTAAGCTCTAGCCCAGTGGAACTAGCACCTTTGAATACTTTCCCCTCTGAACACTTATGACATAAGTCTCATATGGCAGTTGTCCTGTGTTGCTGTTCACATATTCATGCATCATACATCCAAATAGATTTTATGCAGCATAAAGGCAGTCACTCTCTTGGCTTTCTCTCTATTGTACTTATTATGTCTAATATGTAGTAGATACATTTAAAATTAAATTAGATTTTTATTAGTTAGATTTTTAATTAAGTTAATTTAAAAATTAAGCATATTTACTTTGCCAGTTCATATATATATCTTGGAATCATTCCTATTTTTAATTGTTATGCCCCACATATGCATGTGGTACATTCAGACAATGGATATTATACTAAAAAGAAATGAACTATCAAGCCATGAAAAGACATGAAGGAGACTGAAGTGCATATTACTAAGTGAAAGAAGCTGCTCTAATAATGCCACCTACTGTATGGTTCCAACTATATGACATTCTGGAAAAGGAAAAACTATGGAGACAATAAAAAGATCCCTGGTTGCAAGGAGGTAATGGGGAGGGAAGGATAAATAGGTGGAATACAGAGGATTTTTAGGGCAGTGAAACTACCCTGTATGATATCGTAATGATAATACATGTCATTGTACATTTGTCCAAATCCGTAGAATGTAGAATACCCAGAGTGAACCCTAACGTCCACTGTGGACTCCTGGTGATCTTGATGGATCAGCGTAGGTTCATTAGCTGTAACTGATGGGCCACTCTGGTTGGGAATGGTGGTAGTGGGGGAGGCTATGCATGTTTGGGGCAAGGAGGTTTATGGGAAATCTCTGTACCTTCCATTCAGTTCTGTGAACCTGAAACTGCTAAAAAATATAGTCTATTAAAAAATAGTAAACACAAAGCAATACTAATACTCCAGGTAGAGTTATATAATTTATTGTGATATGTATGGACTAATTGGTCCTGTAACTAGGTAGAATACAGACAGTGCTGATCTAACCACTTCATGTTACAAATAAAATAAAACAAACAAACAAAAAAATAAATAAACCCTGATCCTGATATCCTAAGAGCTGAAATTACATTTCCAAAGTCACAAAACTGATTGAATAAAAGACCTCGATTAGAACAAAGATCTTTTTACTCTTAGTCAATTATTTTTATACTATAATTTATATACTAATTACTGGATCATATCTTTAATTGCCTTTCTTATCCATGTTCAGCTTCTTGAATTCTGTCTTTACCCCACATTGACAATAAGCCTCTATTAAGAAAGAGTGCTACTTTCTAATGATTTATACACATACAAGACAATTATCTATATCTCCCTAAGATCACCTTTTCTTAAATTAAAAAACAGAATCACATTTGGGGTAGAATCGTGTTCTTCATGAAGTCAGGATAAGCTGCTCTCCAGCTGTGTCCATAATTGAGTAGACAATCCAGTAGAAGCTTGATTGATCCTAAATGATCTGTCTGTTATAAAGATATAGTCATTTTTTACCAATATTTGGTGTGTCTTCTTTTGTGGCTTTGCAAATTGAATTTTTAGGACTTGTCCTTGTGTTTATTCAGGTATTATGAAATGAACAGATTGTTCATTTTTACTCACTGTTTTTCAGTTATGGGCTTTTCCTCAATTCTGACTTTCTTTGCTGATCTGAGGATTTAAATCAATATCTACTTATTGCAGTGATTTGTGCCAGCTCCTTTAGTGGGCTGTAAGTCATTAAGAGCTAAATATTTTAACATATTAATTTTTTATGTAACTTATCATGAGTCTAATTCTTCTTAGCTCTTGCTTCCTTACTGAAAATCATGCTTTAATATCTTAAGACCAAGTTTTAAATTCTGTGTAAGGTTTTTTCAGTTGAATCTGATAAGCCCCATTGGTAGTTATTACTAGCATCCTTGCGTGACTCGAGAAATGTTGTTTGATCTAAGTTCATTATTATATGGAAAACATTTATGTAATTTTCTTCTTATAAAATTATAGTAGCTTTTAAATTTCATTTAAATTTATTTAATATATTTATCTCTGAATTACAGGTTGTTAAACTGAAGCAAATAGAGCATACTTTGAATGAGAAAAGAATATTACAGGCAGTGAATTTTCCTTTTCTTGTTCGACTGGAGTATTCTTTTAAGGTAAATTTTACTAATATTCAAATAAAATGTTTTTACCCTCACAATTTTCAAAATGTAAAGCTATAATAGGATTCTAAACCAGATGTAAACCTGGAGAATGTTAAAAAACAAGTAAATATATTTAGATTTTATGTAATTAAATCCTATTGTATGTATAAATTTAGGTAACATTTGAAAAGGTTTTAGTTCTCCCTGGAGATTTGGTGAAAGGTGATGTATAATTATTTATGAGATGGTATTATAAAATCAAATATTTCAGTATATCAAAATCCATAGTGATACTTTAATAAAGCAATTCTTACATTCCTGCAACCGAGTACACCTATATACCTTCTTTTTCTCCTGAATCTTTTCTGCCAAAATCTCACTATCTTTTTTCTCCTACTAGTTTGTACTCTAGTCTTTTCATTTATATGAGTTAGAACAAACTTTCACCCTCTCCTCAACTGTCTCCTAAACTTGAAAAAGATCTATTCTGTAAGTTGGTAGCTTTTTAGTTCCTTGGACTGATAGTCGGCATTTCTCTGCAATATTCATTCATAGGAAACATTTTAGTTGTTTTTGCTTTTTCCTCCTTTATTCTTTAAATCAGATAAAAAACCTGTGAATTCCTGATGGTGTTAACAATCAATTTCTCTGACCTAATGTACATAAAATGTAAATATTTGTAATAACTTCTTCAAATTGTTTTTTAACCTAGTTATTCCTTTGCATACACTGTAACATTAAGTTATTGCTGCACTGTTTACTTGTTTAAGAGTTAAATGTTCCCTGCAAGAGCGAGAATAACAAAAATCCCAGAGTAAATTGTAGCAAGAATCCAGAGGGTGGGGGAGAGGGATGAGGAGGGAATGAGGGCCCTGGTGCAGAAAAAGTGAGACATTTTCTATGTATTCTCCATTTCCCAATGTTAGTAATCTATCGGGTGGATTTTTAAATTTGCCTTTTCCTAATCGAACATGGTGTTATCTTAAATATTTTTTGAGAAATAATCTTAGTTTCATAATTTTGTTTTATATATCCTTTATATTTGTTTATAGGATAATTCTAACTTATATATGGTTATGGAATATGTCCCTGGGGGTGAAATGTTTTCACATCTAAGAAGAATTGGAAGGTTCAGGTAACTGATACTTTATTTTCCCAAAATCTTGCTGTGTATTTGTTTTAAACCAAATTTTTAAGTTATTATCAATGCTAAAAATTTATTTCATTTTATTTAGTAATGTTTTAGTATATGAAGAATTATGTAGAAAATTAATAAGAGGCTACATACTGAGTTTTAAAATAAAATAAAAGCCCTATGATAGCAGTGTAAATATTCTACCATTAGTAAATATTGTTTAAAATTCATGATTTGAAGAATTTCCGGAAATGCAAAAAATAATTGAATGTAAACATAACAGTATTTATTAAACAAATATTAATTGCACAACTCTAGGGAAGAGGTTTATGTAAGAATAAAGATAAAAAAGTAATATAAAGAAAAAGTGATAATAGTATTATAGTGATGAGGTTATGAAAGTTAGTTTTGCACATATTTAATTCTCTGTAATTTTTTTTCTATGTTGAGGTTAAAATACATACATAATTTTGAAAGAGTTTGTACCTCACTAGATTTTTTTCTAATAAAGCCACACAGTTGTTAAAGCAGACTACAGATTGTTATCTTTACCCATTTGTAATAGTTTGTAAGCTACTACTGTTCATTAATAATCACTAATAGAATGAAACTGAAACCAAGATCAGGTACGACTTCATTCAGCACATTATATATTGGCATAATTAATACGTAAGTATGAGTTCAAACAGGACTCATGATGGTAATTAGATTCATAAAAATATGATAGAGTTGGATTATCATGACATGTTATCCAATAGTGGTCAACATTAGAGCTGTTTTAGTTTCCTGAGGCCTACACCAGTATTCATTTATTGACATAATATATACAGGGCACCTAATATGTCTCAGGCATTATGTTAATGCAAAGTAAATTCTTTTTATCTTTAATGATTTTTTTTCCAGCTCATATTGTCCTTTTATCCTACCACCCCTTGTCCAAGCAGGCCCAGAATCCTCCTATTGCCCTATAATAATTCAAAGTTTTACACCAAAGAACCGCACCTATATCTGTCTTCAAAAAATAGAGCGTTATGCTAAGTGAAATAAGCCAGGTGGTGAAAGACAAATACCACATGATCTCACCTATGACAGGAACCTAATGAACAAAACAAACAAATGAGCAAAATAGAACCAGAGGCATGGAAACAAGGAACAGACTGGCAGGGACCAGAGGGGAGGGGGAAGGGGACAGGGAGGAAAGAAGGGGAAGAGCCTAGTTACAGAACAAGTACAAATGTCCCATGGATGACAGGGTGGGAATTGATTATGGAGAGGGGAGACAGAGCAGGGGAAAGCAGTGGGCGAAAATTGCAATAACTGTAATAGAACAACAATAAAAAGTGATTTAAAAATATATTTTGTCCATTTTCTTCAATTACTAACTTATTTGCAACTCCCATACTTTTATTTCTTTAATAGTTGATTTGGTACTAGGAGAAAAGCATATTGATTGACATAATTCATACTGAGGCACTGTCTTTTCTAACCTTTCACACACACTACACATGGGGTTGGGCAAAAGTAGGTTACAGTTGTGAACATACAAAACAAAGAGTTTATTCTTATTCTTATTTATTAATTATTGTATTATTTTCCTTATGAACAACTGTAAACCTACTTTTGCCCAGTCCTGTATACACTTGAAAGGTCGCTAACTCCCATCTTAGAAATTCTGAGGCAACCAGACTACTGAGTTATTGTTCGAACCAGAATCAGTGGAATCATTATGATTTTCCATTACATAGTATCTGTCTAGACTTCAAGCTACTGTACATTAAATTTAGGAAAATTTAATAGAATATTTTTTCACCTTTCAACAATTTGATTATAGATCTAGGTACTGTGTTTGTCTAATCAAACACTAGTGTATGGAAATCAATATAAAATGCTGAATGTAGCTTATGTTTTTTATGATAAATTTATATTTACTTATAAGATGGTAAGTGCATCTTATACTTACAGAGAAAATAGTAGAGACATTTGCAGACAAAACATTTCAAAGTTTAGGAATGACTGGCCGAGGCGGTTCTTCCGTCTCCCTTCACAGTGTCCCCCTGCCTTGTCATTGGATATAGGATGCAGGTTGTTACAGTGTTGAGGTGGAGCTGCAACTGGAAGGGTATTATAAAATATTGCTCCCAAGTGTATTTTTCTTTCTCACATTTATTCATTCAACAAATATTTACTGAGCAC
Source organism: Tonatia bakeri (assembly GCA_004024845.1). Lineage (NCBI taxonomy): Eukaryota > Metazoa > Chordata > Mammalia > Chiroptera > Phyllostomidae > Tonatia > Tonatia bakeri. Next base: position 22,661 of record PVIA01004731.1, read on the forward strand.
CTGATGTGTATCAGTCTGAGGCCTAGGAAGTACAGTAGCAAGCGAAATGAGCAGCATAGATAATCTTGGTTTGGAATCTCTGTTTCTGATCCCACTGGGTCAAATTCATGCCAGCCATCTTGAGGGAAATCCTGTTCATAGTTAAGGTTGTTCATTGATGACACAAATCTGAAAGTCATTGCAATTTGTCAGGCAAATTAGCAGAATTCGGTGTGTGCCCTAGGAGATGAAATATAAACTGAAACTCAAATGTCAGTACACTCTTGGAATAATTCTCAAAATGTGGCATCAAGATCACACTGACCTAATCCGTGCTTGTAAGAACTGTGCACATTTGCACAAATGCACAGCGTACTCCTGTGCTTGCGTGTCTGTGCAAATGTGCACAGTAGAATGTTGGGGATTCAGACACCAGCATCGCATCTGTGGCTTCTGGATGGGGTTAGGATGTCTTGTTCTTTGTTACGATTTTATGAAATTTTTTCTATAATGAGCATACATCATTTTTGTAATAGGAACAGCCTAGGTAAATGGCATTAATCCACAGATTAAAGTTAAAGATCTTTTTAACTATTGCAGTTAAAGATCTTTTCTGTATAATAAAATTCTTTAAGCACTTGAAATTTATGAAGAATGTAAATGGAACCTCTCAACAGTAGCAATGGTCTAACTGGCACATCTGCTTTTCAGTCATCCTCAAGGTCAGACTATTATAAAGACATCAGTACCTTCCACTGTGGCCAATAATAATTAAAATATGATGACAGTTTGACAGCTATATTTTTCTCCAATGTATGCTGCCCACTGAGTCTATCAAAGCATCATCTGAAGATAATTTAGAGATTTAAAATGTTAGGAAACTAACAAGATTTGTTACATACGTTTAAAAGAGAAAATATTTTTTACTCCCAAAATACTTCAACCCCATATTAATTTTTTTGTATAACCTACTAATTACTATGTGTTGACCCATTTTACAGAAATCCAATGTTTTGTCTCTTTGTAGCGAACCCCATGCGCGGTTCTATGCTGCTCAGATAGTGCTAACGTTCGAGTATCTCCATTCACTAGACCTCATCTACAGAGATCTGAAACCTGAGAATCTCTTAATTGACCACCAAGGTTATATCCAGGTATGAACTGAACATACTGTATGTAATATATTTGAGAAAGTACGAGGTAAAAAGTTACATATATTTGACAACTACCAATATTAGAATTTTGTCTTTGAGGAGAAAATTACCTATCCCTAGTAGCTTCAACAGAGTTTATAGGTCCACTGCTATTACAAAGAACAAAAAATCCCATGAAGGATTGTCCTTGTTTATGTCTCCTGTAACCTGTACTTGTGAACTGACCACAGGCTCTTGCATAAAGAATTAGTAATAGCTGAATTTGTGAGCACTCATTTAGTGCTACGTGCTATTCCAAGTGTTTTTATATGTATCATCTCTTTTAATCCTGATAACATCATAAAGGGTAAATAGTGTTGTTATCCTCATTTGAAGGCTGATGAAACTTAAGGCTCACAGTGGTCTAATGGGCACATTTGCTTTTCAGTCATCCTCAAGGTCAGACTATTATAAAGACATCAGTACCTTCCACTGTGGCCAATAATAATTTAAAATATGATGACAGTGTGACAGTTATATTTTATGTGCAGCAAGGTCACACAGGTGAAGTCAGAGCCTAGTTAAGGAACATGTGTAAAGGACCCAGGGACAACGGACAACAGGATGGGGATTGACTGTGGGAGTGGGGGGTGGGTAGGGCAGGGGAGAGCAATGGGGGAAAAAATTGGGACAACTGTAATTGAACAACAATAAAATAAAGTAAAGGAAAACAAAAAGGAATTGAACCCAGACAATCTGTCCCTGGAGTCCACACTTTTTAACATTACAACACAGCTGCCAAAAGGTCCCCGTGTACTAGTGCTGGATTGGAGGCAGTGCTTTTGTTCCACTTCTGCTATTAATAGAGTGGAGGGTACCTTTGGACAGTTATCAGATTTCCCCAATGATGGTTTCACCCTTCTGATAATATAATTAATGGCAGAGCACATATTGGATTTAAGGGATACTTCTAGGGCTGCTTCATTTTTATGAAGACCACTTCTGTGGTTCATTTGCTTCTTTGTGTGAGTCAGGGAAAGGCTATTTAGCATGGGTTGTTTCAACAACACTCACTAAACAGTGGCCCTCAGGGATTAACCCTAATTCCATTGAATTAATTTGTTTTTTCCTGGTTTTAATTTTAACCTTGATTTTAAAAGTTCAACTTCAATACAGTAAATGCATTTCTTGTGAAATAATAACATTCGCAGTTTTTCTTTTATAGGTCACAGACTTTGGGTTTGCCAAAAGAGTAAAAGGCAGGACTTGGACATTATGTGGCACTCCAGAATATTTGGCTCCAGAAATAATCCTCAGCAAGGTATGTTCAGGCTGTTGTTATGTAAGAAGTAGAAATACAAGGCATGCATCCATGTGGACTTAACACATAACATGGTGACAGAATAAATGCCAGGACTTACAAAATGTATATATTTTGTAAAAGTAATAGATGTTCACTGTACAAAATTTGGAAAATACAGGAAATATGAAGAAACAATTAAAAACCTATAATCTCAGTCTTTTAAAAAAAACACTAATATGTTTTATATGTATGTTATCATAGTTGAGATATAGTGAATGTACAATTTTTTATTCAGCTTTTTTCACTTGTATGCTTCAGCATGCAAACATCATTTAATGGCTTACTTGCAAATATAACCACAAAGTATTTCTCCATTTTTCTATTGTTGAATATTGTAGTTTCCTTTTTTACTTTTTCCTATTCTAAATAGCTGTGATAAATAGCTTATGCATCTTTGTGCATAAGCTTTTTCTTCATTTCAAGTTTTTTTAGGACAAATTCTTAGAAGTGAAATTAGTGGGTCAAAGAATATGAACATTCATTCTTAAGGCTCTCCATATATGTTGCCAAAGCGCTTTCCAAAAAGATGGTAACGTTTTGTGCTCCTACCAGCAGTACATGAGAGTGCCTATTTTACCATACTCCTGTCCAGCTTTGGGTATTCTTGTTTTTTAAATCATTACAAATTTAATAGGCAATAAATGATATTAAGTCTCATATCTTCATTAGATTTTTTAAGTACTTATAGCCATTTGGTATTTCTTTATATGTGTATAATCGTTATTTCATGTCCTTTGCTCATTTATTTATTTTAATTTAGGTTTTCTTATTGATTTATTTTCATTCTCTATACTTAGTGTATTAAAAGCATCTGGCACATTTGTTGTGAACATTAGCATACAGTCTAAAACATAGAAACCAAAGTTTAGTAAGATGATCTAGTTCAACATTACATGCTTTCATTATAATAAAAATATTGTAATGAATGACAGCATTAGTGAGTTAAATTTAAAAAGTTGAGCAAAATTGATGCCCATTAGCAAAACGAAGTGCTATTCCTATTATACTAGCCTTTCCCTTTAAAAAAATACAGAAGCAGAACAAAAAGGAAAAGAGAATCTGTACATTGTAGTGTCATATTTTAGCTAATAATTTAAAAACTAAATAATTTATAAAGCCAAAACTTTAAGAAAATATTGAAATGTGGGGAGTGGTAAAGGTAGGACCCCTTTGACCAAAGATCTGGCAAGAAGTCAGCTCGTTCCTCTCCATAACGGAGTTATTTTTTATAATCTTTTGTGCCAGTTGACACTGATCATGGTTGATAACAAACTTCATGTAAACATATTAATATTTTATTTCATTTTATTTTATAAATACTTCTACATCTTAATTTGAATAAACGACCCAGTTGAAGACAACCTTGGGTTACTTTGGGGTCCCGGGCCCTGTCAGTGAGTGTGCTGCTCCAGCGAGCACACTCGTGCACCTGCCACACACATTATTTCCTTCCGTTTGATGTCGTCCTCACAAAACCCCATGCGTTGTCTTTTCTGCGTGCCTTCTAGAGATGAGAAGCAGAGCAACAGATAACTACAGTAGTGCACTTCAATACTTACATCTGTAAGATTCCAAATTAAGCATTTGGCTTTCATAAGATTCTATGAAGTAGATGGATTATCTTTAGTATATTTGCCATCCTGTAATCCAATAATAAATTGTATTTTGAAGTCAACTCCACTATTTATTGTGAAGTTCATTATCTACCATTTTGTTTTAAAAGTTTTGACATTCCTAAGCATTCTCCAGAAAACCTGGTTCATAACACCATAAACCTGAAATGGGCTTTAAGAGGTAATTTGGTCCTTCTCCTATTGTTGAGCAACAACTAAATTATCTCAATTTAAGGGGAAGGGTCAAGTCAAAGAACATGTATAAAGGACCCATGGACAAAGACAATAGGGGTTGAGGGGGGGATTGAATGTGGATTGTGGGGATGGATAGGGCAGGGCAGAGTAATGGGGGGGAATGGGGACAACTATAAATGAGCAACAATAAAATAAATAAAATAAGGAATATTTTATTGCCCATAATATTCTTAATGATTTTCTAAAGGAGATTTAATAATATTTTCTAGTATTCAATTTCAATATTGGGAAAGTCTCCCCTTATTTAATTTAAACCTGACCTGGTACATTTTATATCAGGTCATTGTTTCATCCTGTCCTGAATAACTCTAACTGCTTTTTCAAAAGATTGCTATGCTTGCCCTAACTGGTATGGTTCAGTTGGTTGGGCGTAGTCCTGCAAAGCAAAATATTGCTAGTTTAATTCTCAGTCAGGGCACATGCCTGGGTTACGGGTTCGATCCCTAGTCAGGGCGCATGCAAGAGATTATCAATATTTCTCTTTCACATTAGTGTTTCTCACCACCTCTTTCTCCCTTCCTTCTCCTCTCTCTAAAAATGAAAAATATTTTTTTAAAAAGAAGCATTTAAAAATAAAATAAAAATTTCCTAGGCTTGAAGGTCCTTTTGAAGTCATATATGACTTCACTCTCTGCTGAGAGAATTACTCATTGACATTGGGTATGGTTTCTCTTAGGGCTACAATAAGGCAGTGGATTGGTGGGCATTGGGAGTGTTAATCTATGAAATGGCAGCTGGCTACCCCCCGTTCTTTGCAGACCAACCAATTCAGATTTATGAAAAGATTGTTTCAGGAAAGGTAAGTAATACATTTTATTGTTCCTCTATTATTCATTATTTCTATACAGGAATTTTAAGCTTTGTGGATTGAAGCTATTTGATATTATTATATTATCCTAAATTCTGAAAAATATATAAATATCCAGAGTTGTTGCCCTTGTAACTGACATTCACTAAAGATAACAGCATAAATGTTACATTATCAAAGTTTCTTAAGAAAAAAGAGACAGTTTTATAAAAAAATTAGCAAAATAAAACATTTTCCATTTTTAGTATTTTTATCACTTACAAAACACAGCATTATAATCCATAGTATTGCTTCAAAATAAGTAAAAATTGTTAGTCATTTCATGTAGATATCTCATTGGAGAGATGTTTTAGGGGCTTTTTTTTTTTAATGTACTCTTGCTTTTTTCAGGAGAGACTTCTTGTTTGAATTATGTCAGACACCACAAAGTTGAAAGTAAATATAAAATATTTTTAAGATAGAAATTCATAGAAATTATGTAAATAATTATTCCTGTTCATTGTGATAGTTGCCATTTACTTTTAGCAAATATGGAAATAACATTAGTTTTTCTTGACCATGTGTCAAGTAAATGCTGCGCCACAGTATTTTACATTTTGTGATTACTCCATAAACCTTTCTTCTTTTACATTTATAATCCCTAGTTTTGTTTCCAGTAGTATTTGTTTAGAGTTAGTCATTTGCTCTCTGCCTTAGCCCAGACCTCAGGTCTTTCTAAAAAAATACTACAGTCAATTTTAATAAAGTTAAGACTGTTTCTTCCTGACATACAGCAAGGAAAAAGTAGGCTTTTTAGAATTCCCAGAAGGATGCCTTCTATATTTAAGGTAAAGTTTATGAGAAAGTTTTCTTTTTACTTTCCCTTTTTGCTATTCTTACAAATATACTGCTCTTCAATGCAGTATATTCTGTTTCTCTGTGGGTTTCTGTTTTGTTTTGTTTAGATTATATAGCCCCATTTAGAATTATAGCCACCAAGAAATAGAGCAATAATTTTGACATGGCATGACCTTGAGATGTGATGTAGTTGACTTTTTTGCATTCTACCTTTGAAGGTAGAAATTAGCTTAGTAGACCTAAAGAATTTGGAGGGGATAGAGGGGAAAGTCTCTCTTTCTTTGTATCACAGCCAGGTTTACACACTACGTTTAGTGTGAAAGCTGATCCTCGGGACCAATGAACTTAAAATTTACAGTCTTAAAAGTTACAATGTTAAGAAGATAACCTAAGAGCCAATAATCTAGTAATTTATCTTTTTTACCAGGACTCAAATTTAAATCGCAGATACTGCATAGCTTGGCTTTGAGAATAAGACTCCAATAAAGTGAGTCTGTCCGCAGACCCCAGGTCTTCACACTGTGTGTTCCATGTCTCACGGTGCATGTGCTGTCTGCTGGGGTCAGAGATTGTCCGTTATATTTCAGTGTATTTTATGAGAGATGGTTTATGAAAAATAAACCTATTGCAGATAAGTAAACTAAAGCTAGCCATTGAAAAATTTACGGAAAGGCAGAATGACACATTTTAAGTAGTTAAGTATCAGTGCTATATCCTTGTTACTTTTGTAGCTCTCTAGGCTTCAGGTTTCTTATGTTTGAAATTGTTTTCACTAAGCAGAATATTGAAGTAACAGTAAAAGAACCTTACAGAGGAACAAAAGAAAACATCAAAAAATATTAGACAAGAAAGTGATTTATTTTTTAAGAATTTGAGAAGTGATTATGTAAACTCTCAAGAGAGAATAATGAGAGAACTAAAATATACTTAAAATCACTGATTGGAAGAAATACATTTTACCAATACTAAGAATGCAGAAATAGTAATAATTCCAAATAATTTAATCATTGGTAATTACAAAGTTCCTGAATCTTTATTGCTTTTATTTATGCTTAAATTTGTAAAAGGAATCAAATTATCAGACAATGATGATGTCACAAGTAAATTGTATTACTTGAAAAATTACTTTAGTAAAAATTAATGTATATTCATCTGTATGAATTGGCCTCACTTTGCCAATCATTCTATATTGCATAAAATTTTTCAGCTGTTTATGAATGTTTTTATTTCATATCAGACTTTAACATTTAAGATCCAATATTAAAATTTAAATCAGCATATATTCTAAAATCTTAGCAGGTTAAAATTGGTCACCTTATAAGAGTAGCAATATAATAGTATTTGATTTTAAAAATTACAGTATTTGATTTTTTTTTAATTTACTTTGAAATATGGTAGGGTGTTTTGCTTTTAATTAAAGGTGCCAGATTGCCTCTCCTCATATTGCACATAGAGCTATTTACATTCCTTGTCCCTTTCCCTAGTTAAAGGAGAACTCATGAAACCAGAATATCACCACTACACGCTCTCTAGGTTCTGTGTTACATGAATATAAAGTCATGTTCACCATTTCCCAGTAAAACCATCTGCTTCAGCACTCAGATCCATACTTGAACATCTCTCTCTCCACATTACAAAAATGTTTTCCCTCTGCTTGGTAGCTAAAATCCAAATAGACTAACTAGTTTTTAATATTTTAAAATTATTCAGGTTATTAAAAATTCCATTATGGCCTTTTATTTATGAATCCTATTTGCATTTACATTTTTAATGGTTTTAATGATGCAATATATCATGTAAAGTATACTTTTCATTTAGAATTTTTTTCTCATTTTTAAAGCATATATTATTATTTTATGCAGCAACATTTTATGTTGATTATATCTTCTATTCTGAAACCATGTTATAAAGATTATAGGTATCAGTGACTTATCCAAGTTAAAATAAAATGTATTTAATGAAGTGATTAATTCACTAAAATACATATATTTGAGCATTCAATTGTTAATTACTTTCTCTATTATAGTATTGTAACTCAAACTGGTATTTTTAAATACACAGAAAAATGATCAATCAGCTTGTTAGATTCTCTCCTACACATATTTTGCCTTTAAAAAACAAAGGAGGAGGTATTTAAATGTCAAATTATTCATGTAATATTAAGGTTCAGGTTTAAAAATGCAGTTAATAGAAAAGTTTTATAATTCCCGAATTAACTATGCCTCATCCTAACAATGACTGCTGAGTTTCTGTAGTATTTAAATTTCATGCCTCAGTGCCATGTACTTTGTGACAAGAATCAGTTCTGGTTTCCACAGCAACTCTATCTGGCTGAATTACTCTTGGAAATATGAAAGTCAATATTGTGTTCAAAAATGATACTTGCGAATAAGGCAGTCAAGTAACAGCTGTTGTGGAAACCACAACTTCAGAGCCCTTGACTTATGTAATTTATTAAAATTGTTAGCTTCCTTGTGTATAAAGTAAATATTATTCTACTTTTAATGAGCATCAGAAATGTACAAGGAAACAGTACACAAAATATAAAGTTTTAAACATGTGTATATAGGATGATCAAAGAGTTTTGGTTTATTTTTCTTGGAAGGAAATTCATATTTGCTTGAAAGGTATTTGATCAGCAGCCAGGTGGCTATTCCTTGTGTGTTCAGGGTCTCTAACAACACTCCCAGGTTAGGAGATGCACTGGGTAGACTGGGAGAATTCATCGTACAGTGACAACCAAGGAATGGATAGCTTACATTGTAATGCACACCTGCATTGTAAGGTTCCTTACAAGGAAAAGGTACAAGGCAAAGTCAGCAAAGGAGAAAGGCACGGGGGGCTACGTCCAGATGAAACCTGGCACAGGCTTTCAAGAGTCCTCTCCCAGTGTTAAAGGGTCTTCAAGAAGAAAAAAAAGAAGATGAATAACATGAATAATAAAATGGCAGTATATACATATCTGCCAATAATTACCTTAAATGCAGATAGATTAACTGCTCCAATCAAAAGATGCACAGTGGCTGGACGGATAACAGACAAGACCCTTAGATACGCTGTCTGCAAGAGACTCCCTTCAGATGGAAAGACACACCGACTGAAAAGTAAAGGGATAGAAAAAGATATTTTATGAAAATTTAACCAAACAAATTAACAAAAAGCTGGGATAGCCATACTCATACAAAATAGACTTTAAAACAAAGGCTGTAACAAGAGACAAAGTACCCAGCAAATCCACTTCTGGGTATTTATCCAAAGAAACCCAAAACACCAAACCAAAAAAGGCATATACGTCTATTAAGATAGGTTCGTTGCAGTGTTATTTACAATAGCCAAGATATGGAAGCTACCTAAGTGACCATCAGTAGATGAGTGGACAAAGAAATGGGGCATATGTACAGTGGAATATGACTCAGCATTAAAAAGAATGAAATTTTGCCATCTACAACAACATGTATGGACCCAGTGGGTATTGTGCTGAACAAAATAAGTCAGAGAAATATATATGCCACGTGATTCCACTTACATGTGAGATCTAAAAAAGAAGATAAGTGAATAAGCAGAATGGAAACACACTCATAGAATCAGAGAACATTCTGAAGGCTGCCAAAAGGGAGAGGGTTGGGCAGCGGGTGAAAAGGCGGAGGGATGATGATGTGGAAGTGGGCCCTGGCTGGTGTGGCTCCGTGGGTGGGGCCCCAGTCTGTGAACCGAAGGGTCAGGTCTCCAGATGGGGCTCATGGGAGGCAACCGATCAATTTTCTCTTCCTCTCTTTTTCCCTCCCTTCCTCTCTCTCTAAAAATAAGGAAAATCTTTTTACAAAATACACAGCGGTTGTTACAGAATGGTCATGCGGGTGTAAAGTACAGCATAGGGAAAACTGTCAATAACATTGTTATAATTTGTGTGTGGTGTCAGATGGGTACTAGATTTATCAGGTGATCACTTCATAAGTCCTGTAAATGTCTAATGAGCTTGAACACCTGAAACTAATATATTGTACATCACCTATAATTGAAAATTTAAAAATTATTTTTAAAAAAACAAGTAAAAAGAAAAATGAGTTATCTTCCAACAGAGTCACAAGGGATGCACTTAATGTCCTCAGGAACAAACTGTGACACCACTGGTGAAGTGTCGTCTACCACAGATGCTCACTGGAGACGCAGTGCCCAAGGGTTCTATTGGAATCACACATGCACCCTCTCCTAGCACACACCAAAAAGCCAGACCCTTGGAGCAAAAGCAGATGTCCAGGATAAACCATGTGTACCAACAGCCTAGGGTCAGTGGGGCACTCATATCACTTAAAGGAAGTTTCATATCAGTGTGAGAACTGTTACCATTCCAATTCCCAGGTACCTGCCAAGGGCCAAACTTGCAAGCAGACCTTTCATAGCACTTGCAGGCTTGCACAAGTTCTGTTTTCTAAACAGCATGCATGTATGTGGCTATACCACTGCACTTTTCTAGGATGCCATTGTTATGCTTTTTGAGAATTAAAATGCCATTTTCTATTTAACTATAGCCATAGTTAAATAGATTTAGACTACTCACAAGTCATTTTCATAAAATGTGAAAGCCTTTTTTTCTACTTGCATGAAACCCCGGGCCATTATTTTAACACCTTTCTGTGATCATTTGAAATTCTTCTTACTACCTGCTTCAAGATAGCTCTTTACTGGTCCTATGGACAAATAAAATAAATGCTTGCAGCTTGTTTGGGTGGGGTGGGTAATATCCCCCTGCAAGCACCCAGCTTTGCTATATGTACCACACTTTCTGCATAGGTAAGGAAACACCTTGGAGCGTCCACAGTTGTGGTAGCGATATTGATAAGTATTTTTTAATTGTCCTAGATCTTTGTTCATAGATAGGATCCAGGTTGATTAAAGTTTCCCGAGGTCCTATGAAGCAGTAAGAGCTTGGCACCATATTTATAGAAAGCCTAATGTATGAAAAGTTGTTACATCTTTTGAAAAAATAACTATTGTATGTGCTAGATAAATTTTTTACTGGGATTATAGATTTTTAAGAACTATACTTAATTTATGAGAGATAATTTCTTTAATTGTAGTCCAACATACTTGTGGACAGAAGTTAACAGATTATTTTTGTCAGCTGTGTGCAAACTCTTTTGAGTTATGTTGGCCCAGTGAAGTTTATCCTTATGCATATGAGATAATGCACTAGCTAAATAATCTCCATCCGCCCCCACCAGCTGCTGAAGAACAGCAGTAAAAACTTCCCCTTCTTTAGTCAAAGGTCAACTTGCTAATTTCTGTAATTAAGCTGCATATAGACAAATTTGATTTTGGTCTTATTTCTAAAAGAAAAAAATAAATTCAGACAACTGGTTAGTGAATTTAAATCACTCAGTGTGGATATAATAAAAACATGAACTGATTGGCCTTTGGAGGTAACTTCCTCTTAAATTTTTAGGAAATAATAGTCATTACTAAGGCCAAAATGTACAAGACTTTAAAATGGGTGCTGAAAACAGAACAAATATTTTGTTAAGTTGGCTTGATTCAGAGTTTCACAGTTGGTTTAACATGTTACATAATGTAATTGGACAGCTGTTTAAGTTGTCAGTCATATTCACCGTGTCGTCCTTACAAGCAGGGTCATAGTTGTCCATTTTCTCCCTCACTGAATCAAACTTTAAGTATGTGCACAAAGAAGTGGTTTTCTCTACAGTACCAGGTGAAGCATGAGACAGGAAGGAAAGAGAGCCTTCCGGCCCTCTCCGGGCGCGTCTTCCACATTCCCGCTGATTCAAAAATTCAGCTTCAGATTGTTACATGTTGCTCTAGTGAAAAAGCTGAAAAAAAAAGAAAAATGTATTGAATTAGTGCCTTCAAGATATTAGGTATGATGCAAAGTTATCTAGTTTCATTTCATAAAAGTTATCTAGTTTCTTTCATACCTGCCAGATGAAACATACTCTCCTCGTCTTACAGATGCATTCACTGAGACTCAGAAGGCAAAGGGCTTTTTTTCTCCAAAGCACGGAGCACGTGTGTAACTGCAGCTGTGACTGGAATCCAGGTTGTCTTTATACAGAAGCTTAAAGAAATAGCTCGGTAGAATTTTTGAGATGACAAGAGTGTTCAGTTTTATTTAGCTTAACTCATCCTATATATAGGTAAATCAAGACTCAAAATTGCCCAAAGACTAAAGGAACTTTGTGGCAAAGCAAGAAATCAAATCAAGTGTAGCAGTTCACTTGTTATTCCTTCACTTGGCTCTTCACAACCTTAATTTTATTCTTTCATTACTGATTGTACCTCCTCAATCTCCTTGGCTTGGCCCTCTTCTCTTCTTTCTCTGCACTTCCTTCCCTGGTGGTCTTCTCATCCAGTTTCATGACTTTTAATGCCGGCTGACAATTTCTAAATTCATTTTCTTAGCCCATACCTGACTCATGAGGTACAGACTCTGGTATTCCGCTTCCTACCTGAGCTCTCCACTCTGATGTCTAATAAGTATCTCAAATTCAACGTGAGACTGGCAGATTTTTGTTTTCCCTAGCAAATGCATTCCTCCCACCAGCTTTCCCATTTTAGTTGATGATAACCCCATCCTTTTGGTTATTCAGGCCAAACACCCTGGAGTCCTCACTGATACACAGGAAAACCATTTGGGCTCTATCTTTAGAACATGTGCAGAATTCATCCACTTCCTACCCCCTCCACTGGTACTGCTGTCTTCTGAGTCACTAGAGTAGATCTTTAAAATGTTAAATCAGATCCTGCTACTCCTTTAGAACCTTGCAGTGGTTCCCCATTCTCTTCAGAGTACAAAATAAAGACCTTACAATACAAGGTTTTCTGATGAGTGCTGGGAGGACAATTGGTAAAGTATCACTCTCATCACCAAGTTATCATCTGTCATCCTCACTAGGACATACACCCTGTGAAGACAGGAATCTTTGTCTTATTTTGTGTGCCACTACATACAGAGCACATCAGTGCCTGGCACACTGAAGATGCTCATTCAGGATTTGTCAAATTTGAATATATGCATTAAGTATTTCTATAGCTCATAAAATATGCCATGCCCATGCCGAATACAGCAAATCAGTGTGGTCTGTCTACCTTCAAGAAGCTTTCATGAGCAGCGATGCCCGCAGTCAGGGATACTGATTCATTTGGTTTTATGTGTATTACAAACATCTGTGTCTTCTAAATTATCGCAGATAATTTTGATACACACCACGTGTTTTGTTTGTCTATACCTCACTGTAGAAATAGGTTTATTCTCAAGAACATACCATGAGGAGACTGAGAGGTAACTTGGTGTCTAAAGGCTGCGGGGAAAAAAACCCTAAATAGGAAATATTAAGGAAAAAGGATTAAATAAACACTCCAGGAAGTGTGCATTGCACAAACACCTCTTTCATGTTAAATAATTTCAGTTTCTAATAATCTTATCTCTTAGATTTTATGGTTGAATGGGTCTGGACTGTCTCTTCTCCACATCTGACTCTTTGCAGCTACCTGCATATTTGCGCTAGCATGAACTGGCAGAAAAATAGAAGCATTAGATGTAAGTTATTTTCCCAACAGTGAAACTGGCTGAGTTGGTAGCTTCACTGGATTTCAGGTTCCTTATCTTTAAAATGAAGGTTTAGACTAAATTAAACTAAGCTCCCTCTAGCTTCGATATTCCAGGATTCTGATTTCAGTTTCTGCAGAAGTTATAATGGATAATGGTGATAGAAATAATACCATCTTTGATACAGTTGTGAAGGAAAAATCAGTCATTCTTTCCCTTATAAAAACCTTTGGTGTTCCCAGATTAATATACAGGGTGTGGCCAAGGTAGGTTTATAGTTGTGAGTACAAAAAACAGTTTATCCTTGTAATATTATTTATTATTATATTTTCCATATAAACTGTAAACCTACTTTTGTCCCAACCTGTACTAAAAATAAAGGTCTTGCAATTAAAACATAATTGTAAGCTGTTTTCTGTTTTGCTTTTTGTTTTGGAGTTTGCTTTTTTTCCCCTAATTTCAGTTTGATGAATCAGCGTGGCTCTACAGAAAGTTCCGTCAACAAAGAAACTGGGTTTCTGATTACATTTCAGAACAATCGTGGGAAAAGGTCTTTCACAATGATTCTCATTATTTCTCCCTCAGTATCCTTTAAGGCCATGACAGATTTCCTTCATTAACATGGATTACTATGAGAGTGGGCTACCTAACAGAATCACTGGGGAAGAAGAGGGTGTGATGTGGAGGTGAGGAGGACGTGACTACAATTTGAAAAGGTCCCTAAATGATTCTGCTGTCTACCATCACCTCCCCCCAGTACCACTCCCTGTCTGAGAGTCACTGTTCTGAAGATTAAACAGATACACATTAACTAATTCGCAACCATCAGTTTATCTGCATTCCAAAAGAACACCTTTATTTAGGTGTGTATATTCATGCATTGCAGTGCACATTACTTGAATTCAGAAGATAGTTTATATGTAGTTCATTACTGTCCATCATTCTGAACACCATGAGTGAGAGAACAACTAACATATTGCATTGAGCAATTCATGAGAACTATTCTAAACAAAGAGAGGTCTACTTCAAAGAAGTTATTTCTTTGGAATTTAACAAAGAATATAACCACTGTCTAGAGATAAATTGTGATATTTTTCAAGTAGACAGTGAACACCCTATACACTCTAGTTTTTATTCCAACTAGGATAAATGAAGAAATGTATAGCAAATATTTTTAAGATGAAAATTTCAGCCTCTTATAAAGTACCTGACAATAACTATCATCAAGTTATTGAATCATGGAAATAGTATAGACTAATTAAAAGTTTACATGCTGGACTCAGAGTACCTGGTGTGAAATTACATGTTTACCAATTATTCTATAGTATTGGGCAAATTACTTGTAATCACCTTTAAAATAGGAGTAATAATAGTACTTACTTCAGTGTTATGTTTTGGATTTTATGAGCCAGTGAATATAAACTGTTCAACACAGTGCCTAACTTCTAATAAGCCATTGTGTCCTTTGGGAACAAAAAACCTCTTATAGTCTGTGATAATACAGGCTTTTCAAAAATGAAGCTTTCAGTTGCTAATTTATATGACTTGACACCCAAATCCTGGGCATATACTAGCTATTTAACCTTCACATAGTCTTTGGTAACTTGCCACAAATACTTCTTAGTTGTCCTCTGGTATGGTAATTTTAGTTTATTATTTACATTAAATTTTTTATCTATCACTAGCAGAAAAACAAACTTTCTGCCTAAAGAAGTATATAGAGTTGCAAATAGTGCATCTCAAGTTTTCGTGTATGTACATGTGAATCACTTGGAGATAGAAACTCAGATTTTCAGGCCCAAAGCCCCATCACCTAAAGTAAGTCCCAGGAATCTGCATTTTTATCCTCTACTCTCCCAGTTGATTTTATTTTTATTTATTTTTTTAAGATTTTATTTATTTATTTTTAGAGAGAGGGGAAGGGAGGGAGAAAGAGAGGGAGAGAAACATTAGTGTGTGGTTGCCTCTCACGTGCCCCCACTGGGGACCAGGCCTGCAACCCAGGCATGTGCCTTGACTGGTAATCGAACTGGTGATCCTCTGGTTCACAGCCTGTGCTCAATCCACTGAGCTACACCAGCCAAGGCTCCCAGTTGATTTTAATGGAAGTGGGTCCTAGGACCATACTTGGAGAAACATTTGTCTGCAGAGTAGCACGAGAGTGGCAGTCAGAGGACTATGGTTATGAATCTAGCATTGCCATAGAATCTAGCTTTATATGCTCATGAGTTCTACTTTGAGAACACAAGAATATACAAGTATGTTGGACTTTTTGAAAATCAGAGTTCTATATGTTTGAAGATAGTATAATAAAGAGCAAAATTGATGATGCTAGGAATCATAAGACTTGCTATCTAATCCCAGCTGTGCCACTTTATAGTCTAATGATTTAGTAAGTTATATAATGTCTCTGAATCTTAGTTTCTCCATCGTTAGAGTTAATATAAAATCCACTGACTGTATCATGTCTACCTAGGATGTAAGCTCCGTGAAGTCAGAGGCTTTGTTTTTGCTCACTGTTGTATATCCAGCAGCTAGAACAGTGCCTGGTACATAGTAGATACTAAGTAAGTAATTGTAGGATGGATGAACTGCATTATTTGAAATGATCTAATAAATTCTGGGAATAAAAACACAGAAATGGCACAGTTCCTTCCCTCCAGAAACTCATAGTCTAGGGAAACAGACATGCACAAATATCACAGCATAGTTAAGTGAATGAATGCATTGTGGAAATCAGCCAAGGTGACGTAATGTGTCACTTTGCAAGTTGTATGATGATGGTGGTACTTGTAGGGAAGCAAAGTAAAAATTTGAGGAGTTCAGAAATGGGTCTGTTAACCCTTTAAAGTATTATCTATAGAGGGCTGTGGTCAGTTGGAAGTCAATGCAATGATAATCCAGAGAATAGTATTTGTGTTCAGTGGGGGTGGAAATATGAAATTGGTCCAAGGAGTACGTAATAGGAAAAGGGGATTAGAATAAAGGTGCATGTGAGTACACATGTACATACAAAGATACATGCATGTACATACTTTCATGCGTGGTGGGAAAGAGGGCACCGAGTTGGAAAGGAGAGTGGAACGATGGTAGTACCCGTTTTAACTTTTCAGTGCCCATATTAATAAAAAGGCGAGGACTGGGAGTTGTGTTGAAGTAGAGAGTTAGAGGAGAAGAATGTGTTAAAACAAAACAAAAAATAGCCCTAGGTCTTCTGTGCCTAATACTTCATTTTACTGATTGCTTAATAATAATAACATCTTCAGTTATTTTGGGGAGTTTTGTTTGTTTGGTTTTAAGGCTCGAAGCCAGTCGATTAACTGTAAAGTCTTCATAATTTAGGAAATAGAAAATGCTTTTAAAGCAATCTAAATCATTTTTATACTTTTGCATAATAGCAAAATCATGCTTAAAAGTCACCAACAAATACATGAAAAATGATTTCCTATGCTGTGAAAGGCAGTGTGGGTTTTTACAATCATTTTTAGACTTCCCTTTTAAAATGTGCATACTGATGTTTTTACATTCTGTGTTTTCTATTTAGATTACAAGTTTAAATTTGTATGTCTCTAAGACAGAAGTTTGTAATGTGGGACCCAAGGGGTCTCTCTTAAAGATGGGTGAGCCTTCTGATATTGCCGGAAAAGTTTTGTATGTTACACACCGTTTTCTGGAGAGGGGCCTCTGTTCTTAAAGAGGGCTCCTGACCAAAACAAGACCCTAAGAGAATAGTCTCATTCACCCAAATAATTCTCTTTAAGACTGCTGCGGGGACTGAAATGTATAGTTAAGAGTATTTGAAGGTTATCACTACATATTTTTGTTTATATAATGACTTATGATCTTTAGAAAAAACAAACCTTTCTGAAATCAAAAGAGAAATGTCACGAGTCTTGGAATGTGTGGTTTATCACATGGTGTGTTTGCACAGGTCCGATTCCCATCGCACTTCAGCTCAGATCTCAAGGACCTTCTCAGGAACCTGCTGCAGGTGGATCTGACGAAGCGGTTTGGAAATCTAAAGAATGGTGTGAGTGATATAAAAACTCACAAGTGGTTTGCCACAACCGATTGGATTGCTATTTACCAGAGGAAGGTGAGCCTTTCCCTTCTTTAAGAGCTTTTTTAAAGTTAGCATTTATATTATATATAGTAGAAGTATTTTCAACTTAAGTGGCTTTAATTTTTTTTTTACCTTTCCTATTCAAGTCTTAAAGGAACTTTATATCCCACAACTTAACAATGAGCTTTTTCCTTAATTAAAGGGAAAGCATATATTCTGTATTAGACAATATCCTAAGGGTTTGCATTTCCAAACTGATGTGAAGCCGCCTTAAAAGACCATATGTAAACAAATATAGTCTGTAACCCAGAATTGGCACATAGCCAGATTTAATAACATTTAATTGCTAGATTCATCAGTTATTCAGTTTTTATCAGTACCTTTGTAATAAATTGAGACATTTAATAAAAGGTTTTGCTTTGCTTAATTACCTTTATCTCTCCTTTTGCTTCTTGAATCAAGTTAAAGATAATTTGTATGAATAAAGTGTTTTTATCTTTAACATATTTAATTTTTTCTATAAAACCAAAACTTCTAATGCTTCAGACTTGCCATATTTAATAATGTTGTGCAGTCACATGAGTGAATTTCCTTAGGAAAAAATGTAAATGCTCTAATTAAGTATTAGTAGCACAGTTTTTCTTATTTGTATCTTTTATAAAAGATTATGAAATCAAAGCACTATAAGAATTCTGAAGTTCAAGAAATAAAAAATATAGCAAGAACAAAACAGTGTGAGTGTGGCACCGCCTCTGTATCTCCTGAGGGGGGTTCAGAAAGCCTCCAGCAGTTAAGTTCAGGAAACAGCCGTTAGCATCCTTGTCTCAGCTGGATATGTTATGTCGCTAAGGGCAAGGTTCTCCGCAATTTAAAGTAGATTTTAGATCTTATAAACAAACACTTCAGATTTTCCTATTTTATTTATTTATTTATTTATTTATTTATTTATTTATTTATTTATTTATTTTTATTCCAAAGTATAGTTGGCATAAAATATTATATATTTTTTCCCAGAACCAGTGAAGTACTTTATAATTTATTAAAAGCAACTCTCTGTAAGTTCTCATTTTAATCTTTGAAGTAATCCTGTGGGATAGGTGCTACCATTCCCCCCATTTTACTGATAAAAAAAAAGTCAGCCCAGAAAGGGTTAACTACTTTAAACATCAGATAGCTGCCAAGCATCACCTGTATTTGATCCCATGTTCTTCAGATTTCTGATTGCAGGATCATGTGATTATTAAAATGAAGCCCTAAACCACTGCACAATACATTTCTTCATAAGATTTTTATAGATTTTACATATCATCTGCTTAACTTCTATGCTTTCCTCATTTGGGAGTAGGAAGACTGCCTTAAAGGCAGCAAAGAAAAACCATGAACCCTGCAGTTAGGTAGACATCAGTCCGAATCTTAAATCAGCCGGCCATTAGCGATGTGATCTTGAGCAAATGTTTACGCTCTTGAAAGCATCCATTCTCTCATCCTGAAAATTTGGATTGAGGTAGAGAATGCAAAAGGGAAAGTAGTCTGGGGAGAAAGCCTGGATGAATGAGTCCAGGCTCTATTTTTCTTTCTGGGTGAGGAATGTTTCATGTAGTTATAATCAAGTAACTTGTTAAGAAAATGAATTTGAAACTCATAATCCCTCCGTCCAGACAGCACCTCTGTGCTCTGTGTCACTACGTGACCTCAGTAACCACCTCGGATCCACTTCCTCCAGCCCCGCATTTCCCCCTCACCTTCGGATTGTTAATATCACGATGCTATTTGGGTGACTGATGTCATCTATATTTTCCTTTAGTGCTTTTGATCTTTTTTGTCATTCTTTAATAATTAGCCAGTTATCCTCTCAGCATTTGTTGAATAATCCTTATTTGACCCCATATTTGAACTTCCATGTTTACTAATAGAAAATCATTATATACTTCAGTCTGTTTCAGAACTTTCTTTTTGTCTATTCTTGTGCTATACACCAGGGGTCCCTAACCTCTGGGCCATGGAAAAGAATTCATAATTCCATATTTTTCCAGCCTTTTTATTATAGCACCATGCACACAACATATAATTGACTGTCTTAACCATTTGCAAGTGTACAGGTCAGTAGTACTAAGTGCACTCATGTCATTGCGCAGCCATCGTCACCATCCATCTCCAGAGCCCTTCATCTCGTGGAACTGAAACTGCCCGTGAAACACAAGCTCCTCTGTTCTGTTGGTCTTTCCAGACATGTATGTGATATTTGGGACTCTTAATTGGGATCACAGTATATTCATTAGAAGAGAACCAGAATCTTGAGAGTTCTTTATACTGAGCACATTATGTTTCTGCCTTTATTCAAATATTTTCTCCCATTTAGTAAAGTTTTAGAGACCCTTCCCCCATTCAAGTCCAATTTCTTTCTTAAAGTTATTCCTTAAATTTGTATTGGCTGCTTTCCTGAATGGTTTCTTTCTCATTATGATAGAACACAGCGGGTAAAAACATTTCCATGTTTTCATTGTTACTGTCCCCCTTACTAAGCTAAGCTCTGTTACTGATTTCTGTAGCTTTTTCAGCGATTCCCTTGAACTCTATTGACAGATAATCACAGGGGGTGGAGGTATCATTTGATGCTTCTTTTTCAGTATTTACATTTGTATTTCCATTTCGTTGTAGTTTACATGCTAAATGTATAGAACAACATCTTAAAACAATAGTGCTGTTGAGCTCCTTGTCTTATTCTTCTTTGCACTGGGAATCCTTTTCCTGTTTTACCATCAAATACGAAGTTAACTCTTCATCTTGTATAAGTCTTCCTGATTGAGAAATACCCTTGATTGCTACCCCGTGTGCTGTATTTTATCTTTGACATATTACTGTTGGTGAGATAGCCTCACATTCCTGCAGTGAACACCATTTAATCCTGGGGTATTATTTTAAATCTGCCTGTAATCAATTTACTGAAATTTAATTTAGGATTTTTACTTCCATCATCATCAGTTTTATTGACCTCTAGATTTTGTTTTTCTGGAGTTGAGATTATGTGGATTCATAAAATGAGTTTGGAAATTTTCCATGTTTTTTATTTTTGAGGAAATTTAAGAAATATAGGAATCATCTTGTATTTATTCCTTGGGAGTTTTTACAAACTAATTCTTTGGATATTGGTCTCTTTGAGTTTCTGCCTCTTCTTGAGTCAGTTTTAGAAATGTATATCTTTCTATAAAACTAATCATATCCCTTTGTAATTATCACTGTTCACGTTATCTTTATTGTTATATTTATTGTTAATGCTACATATAGAAGTACTTATCAGATTTACTCAAGATTTGTCCATTTTATTAGTATTTTAAAGATTTATAGCATATTTTGAATCTATTCATATTTATATTTAGATATAAAAATTTCTGTTACTTGGCAAAAAGTTTACTAAACAATGCCCATCATTATTGTATTGTATTTTTAACAATTATTCTTAAAACGGTGTAGAACCATTCAGAGTTCATATGTTTTCCAAAGGACTTGACTTGTTCCAAGTAGTAACGAGCTTATCTGCCAAAAAGTAGCACACTATAACAAACAGGTTATAGTACGGGGAAATTGATCAGCAGCAAATCTTGATTATCAGTAGAAGTGGACTTGGGCATCCCAGGATAATTTACAAATAGAAATGATTCAGTACTCAGCATAGCTGTTTGTTTTAATATTGCCTCAACTGTAACTATGCAGAAAGACAGGAAACAGGAAAGTAACCAGGAAACTCAGACTGTGCAATCATTTTCTACAAATGATTGTACCAACAGGAGCAGTGCTAAATTGCCTCATGACTAGATGTGAGGCGACTGTCCCCTCAGCTCATTCTTATGCCTGGTGCGGACAGCAGCCCATTCACCCAAGCAGCACGTGCAAGTCACCCAGCTGACAAACACAAAGATGCCATCAGGCTCTGCAGTCCTACTTATTTTTTACCTTGTTCTTTTTAAATATCTTGTTTTATGTGTGTCTTATTATAGTCATGCATATAAATGATTTATAAATAAATACTATACATATATTGGTGGCATATACTCTGTGTTTTATTAAAAGTCATATAAATCAAAATACTTTGGAGACCACATGTATAGATATTAGAAAGAACTCTGGGCCCCTAATAGAGAATCATGAATTTGAGACCTACTTTAGCTATTCGTTAGTCATGTTAATTTAGTCTTCTGTTTTATAAAATGGCAATGAGATACCTGCCCTGACTCTCTCACAGTGTAGTATTGAGGAAGAAATGAAATAGCCATATGTATGATTATTTGTAAACACTATAAATGCTGTGTAAGGTGTATTGTATTTTCAACATTTAAAGTCTTTTCCTCAAACATATTCAGTACACCACATAAATTTCATAAAGACCACATTTTAAATAATGGAAAGATTTTAGTTTTAGGATCCAAGGAGAGAAATGATCAAAATTTAACAATTCTGTAAATTTAACAGAAATTTTTTTTCAATTTCCAAAAAGATTTGATAGCTAGGTATTTTAAACAAAATAAACTTGGGAACTTAAAAAGGAAGGAGATTAAAAGTAAGTCTAAGAGTTCATCTGTAACCACAGGAGAAAGAAATTAAGGGAAAGAGGATGGGAAAATAAAGGTTTTAGAAATAAGGAACTGATAAAAGAAAAACTGGAGCTCTGTAACATTCAGTGCGAGCATTTGATGCCAACAGTTAATTATCTTATAAATCTCGAAAAGTATTCTGTTGGCCTGTACTATTCATTGAATGAAAATGTCGAGATTAAGAGCAAACCTACTTTTTGCTGCTTTTTCTAATGCTGTTACCACTTAGGGACTTACAGGCATTTAAAGACACCATTGTGTCTTAAGTGGGAATTTATTTTCCTTAGTGTTTAAAAACCCTCAGTCATTTGTTTTTCCTCTTATTCTAATATGTATGGTTTTTTTCTATACCACCAAGCAATTAACTCAATTCTTACAGTCAGCCTGGAGATAGCATCAGATCCCGCAGGGCAAGAGCTCAGCACTGCAAAGCTCCCCCCTCCCCCAGTCAGTCCAGACACCAGTCTCAAGTCCAGTTCATCACCATTGCTTCTAACTACTTGTAGATTGCAGGTTCTCACGAACCCCTCTTGGAGTTTCATTAATTTGCTAGAGCAGCTCACAGAACTGAGAAACTTTCCTTACTACATTACCAGTTTATGGTAAAAGTGTATAACTAGAAACAGCCAGGTGGAAAAGATACATAAGGCAAGGAATGTGGGAAGGGCGCAGAGCTTCCTGCTCTCCCAGAGCATGGCACCCTCCCCACATCCCCACCTGTTCAACAACCCAGAAGCTCTCCAACCCCATCCTTTGGGGGTTTTAGGTAGGCTTCATTCCATAGGCATGATTGATTAAATCACTAGCTTGGGTGACCGAACTCAACGTTCAGCCTCTCTCCCTCCCAGGGGTCTGATGGTTCCAGTCCTCTAATCACTTGGCTGGTTTCCCTGGCAACCAGCCCCCACCCTTAGGTTACCCAGGGACTTGCCAAAAGTTGCCTCATTAACATAACAAAAGGCATCTTTACCACTCTGCGTATTCAGGAAATTCCAAGGGTTTTAGGAACTCTGTGCTACAAAATCAGGATGGAGACCAAATATATTTCTTCCTGTAAATCACAGTCTCACACTTATTTTTCCCTCTGTCTCAATTATAGGTTGAAGCTCCATTCATACCAAAGTTCAGAGGTTCTGGAGATACCAGCAACTTTGATGACTATGAAGAAGAAGATATCCGTGTCTCTATAACAGAAAAATGTGCAAAAGAATTTTGTGAATTTTAAATATGAGCAACGAGATGACATCAGAACTCACGCTCAGTCTTTGCACTCTGTTGAGAGAGAGGGTGGAGCTGAGACCGTCCTTGTTGAAGCAGTTACCTAGTTCCTTCACAGCGACTCAGTGAGGTCTTGATTGCCATCATCTGTGTGCACTCTGCGTCCACCTGTGTCACAAGGCACCGCTAAGCGAGCATTGTCTGTGCCATCACACAGAACTAGGCGCTCTCCTGCTTCTCTTTGGTTCGCCTTTCTCCTCTCCACCTGCATCCTTTTTCATTCATTAGTCTTTCTCCAAACAGTGCTCCATTTTATTTTGTTGGTGTTTGAAAAGGGCAGTGTTATGGCTATGTGATATTTGAAGGGAAGGAAAGTGTTCCTTCTGGTAGTTTTTGCCAATATTTGTGTTGGTCTATGGCTCAAAGATAGACTTTCTAATAATTATTTTTATTTTGAGTAGTTGAGACTCAGTTTTGCCAGAACTCTTGACAGTTTTTGAAGATAGAATGTTTTATTGTCAAGGAAATGTATACAAATTAAAAAAAATAACTTTCTCAAAACTCACTGTTCTGGCAGTAAATTTGGATGGACTAATATAAAGTAGCTAGACACAACAACATAGATTCCTGTAGATCAAAGGTTCTATTTCCCTCACCTCTTTTTATATCCTCCTCCCCTCAAGTAATTAAGTGACTCGCCTGTGCATTGTGACAGGTGCGTCTCATTCACAGGAAAAACTAATGATAGGGGTTGTGACCACCTAGACTGTCTCCCTTGGTGTCCGTATTTCTGTAGGTATTAGAGAAGAGTTCTCAGATTTCTAAATCTTACTCTTCCATAAGGGTTTTAGCCAGTATTTTAATAAAACATGACTAATGAAGTGACAAAATTTTAAGTTTCTCAAATAAGTCCTCATTGTAAACTTTTTAAAGGGAAAGAAACTAAAAAAGAACATAAATGTGGACAAATACTTTGCTAAACCAAACAAATGGCTTAATGCTTATGAACAATATAGACGTGCTCTTATTTAAATAAGGGTATTCATTTGTTTCGCTCTGTTAGGTTTTGTCACAGCTGAGAACAAAGGAAGTTCTGGCCAGGTTATTATTCCAGTGTACTAGACTGTGTGTCAGCCTGAGGCGGAGGCGACTTGGGCTTTTATCCTGTGCCTCGTCAGTGAGGAAAGGGACAAACTTCATACAGCTGCCACAACTGCATTTTCATTTGAGGTGTGGTTTTTCCAGATATGTAATAATTTCTAGCCTTTCTTCTCTCAGTAAACAGAATGTGTGATCATTGGAGTTTAATTTTTTTGTATGTTCTTTTGCCAACTGACTTAATAACGTTGTGGTCATGTGGAAATTTCAAGCACTTTTGCACATTGAGTTTAGTGTTTGTTGAGAATTCATGGCTTAACTCAGTTTTTTGAAATATTTATATCTTTGCTTTTAAATCTTCCCATCTGGTTTTCTCTCTGTGAGTCGATGACCTATCTTAAAAGAACACACCAAAATAGTTGAAAATAAACTGGCTCATTTTTTATGATCAATTTACATGCATATAAGATGTAGTTTTTAATCATACTGATCTTAATGTGTGTACAAGTATTTCGTCTGCTTCATCACCGGTGCGGGCAGGGCACCGACGCTCTTCCTTTCATCCCCACCACTCCCTTGTGAATCCTTTGAAGACACTGAAACAGCCGGTCTGAGACGTCCTCTGGATCAATTGGTACATCTTTTGGTTGTCAAGTGCTTCTGCATGGTTATGTCATTTACAAGCTGGTATTGATTTCAACTTTTGGTCCACCTATATTTAAAATGTGCAAAAACAATGAACTACTTTGCTATAGCAAGTTTTGATGTAACAAAAATATATCATGTTCATAAACTTACAAAATATCATTTGTATAAAATATTTTAATTCGATTTTTTTTTTTTTTTTGTATTTCATTTAGACCCAAGACCACACTGATCATTGTACTCTATATGTATGCTACAAATTCTATGGGAGCTTTGTTGTATATTATTGTAAAATTATTTTAATAAATCATGGGGATGACAATTTGATTATTACATTTTAGTTTTTGGTAATTAAAAAAATTTCTATGAATTCTAAAAATATTTTTTTTAATGAAATTGCTACTGTGCAGCACGACTTGCTGTAGAATCTATCTGGGTAGATGACGCCTACGCAATACATTCGTTTTGAGGGCTATTTAGCCATTGCATTTTACTCTCTATTTAAAGGACATGAGCAAGCTTTTAAATATATCAAGGGAATCTATTTCCAACCAATCAAGTACACTGAATTAGAATATCTTAAAATTGTACAAAGTGCTCAGTTTCTGCCACAGTTTAGCCAGGAACAATATAAAAACTTAAATAAGTGGCATGAATCAGTATTTAACCTCCAATTGCGTTATTTGAAACAGAAGAAATTATGTTTCTATTTGGTAAATAAGAAGATGGCAGTGTGGAGGGAAGAGCCCTAGACTGAAAGCCCAGACTTGGGGGTTTCAGGCCGGCCTCTTGGCTGTAACATGGAAGATTCCACTGGGCAGTTTCTAAAGTCCCTTCTAACGTTCACATGATGTGATGAGATTCTTTTCATAACATTCTGAAGGGATAACATGTTTGAAATAAATCTTGTTAAGATGATCGTTTAGGGCATCTCTCTTCTTTCTTCCGGTGTTCATAAAATTCTTTGAATATCATGAAAAGCTCATGTCTGTTTAGATTCCCTCCTCTTTCACTGATGCTCAATATCCAGTTAATATCAAACTGTCAACCTACCAAAAAAGATATTGTGGCTTGTGGGTGTTGCTCTCATGTTTTTGATATGTTCTTGTACTGACTGCCCATTGGCCTGAAAATACTCATTGTAAGCTTGAAAAAAAATCATTTTTCTTTCCCACTGACTGTTTTTTCTGCTTGTTATAAGAATCAAATGAAATAATGTATGTGAAAGCACCTTGTAACCTGTAACCTATCAATGTAAAATGTTAAGGTGTATTGTTATTTCACTAATTACTTCTTTGTTTAGAATGGAATTTCCTACGCACTACTGTAGCTAGGAAATGCTGAAAACAACTGTGTTTTTTAATTAATCAGTAACTGTAAAATTAAAGTATCTTCAAGGGATGAAACAATTTATTGGGTATTGAATTGTGTTTCTTGCCCTTCTCTCCTGATTTCTTTTCTGTGGATACTACAGATGCGTAGAGATTCCTAATTTTTATGTGTTTGGGTTGGTCTTTTGCCAGTGGGAACAGAGCAACGGGGGAGGAATGTCCATGCGTGTGGTCCAACTAGGGGTTTACTACGAAACTACTAAATTCATTCCATAGTTTTAAAAAAGCGTTTCTACTTCTTCCTCATGCTGTTAGTTCAAATTGCTCTTAGTCTAATTACGAAAATATCCGCCTTTAAAGGGTTGTTGCTACAAGATTTCTCATCCTTTTATTATTACGGCGAACTGTGAATTTACACATTCCTCTCCAGAAGTGCTTTTGAGCTTCGCATTACCTCTTCCAGTTTCAGCCAGGTTGATCAGTATGTCTTTCTGTAATTGTCCTTGACCTCAAGAAATAATTTTTAGGTAATTATTTTAATAGCTTACCATTTATATCACTATGATTGTTACTACAAACATTTATAAATACTGATGCATTTAAAGCATGGTACTTACTATTTTCATACCAGTGCTTACTTCATTTTATAATTGTTAGAGCTTAATGTAAATTCCAGTTTGCTTATTACCTTGTATTACTAATTATAAAAGTCTGAACAGATAGATCTTTACTGGAGAACTATCATTATTTGAACTCCATTTAACTTTTTTCTTATGCACGAGTATTGAATATGAAGTTGAATACTTCCATTTTTGCTTTCCTAAACATTTTCTACAGTCTTATTTAATAGCTTTTCGTGTTCTCTGATAAGGATGGAATTGTGTCCCACCAAAATTCGTGTGTTGACATTCTAAACCCTAGTGCTTAAGATTATGACTGTATTTGAAGATAGCACCTTTAAAATGATAAGATAATTAAGGTGAAATGAGGTCAAATGGATGGGCTCTCAGCCAGTGTGATTGGTGTCCTTATAAGAAGAGGAGATCAGGACACAGAGAGCATATAGACCGAGGGAAGGCCCTGTGAAGACAGAAGAGGAAGATGACCATCTACAAGCCAAGGAGAGAGGCCTCAAAAGAAGCCAAACCTGATGACACCTTCATCTTGGACTTTACCTCCAGAACTGTGAGAAGATAACTTCCTATTGTTTAAGCCACCCAGTGGTACTTTGTTATGGCAGTCCTAACAAACTGGTCCACCAGCTGAGTATACTCCCCCAGTGTGCACTGTATTCCCATGGTGAAAGACTTGAATTAATCTTCTTCCAAATGCTTTCTACTTAGTCAAAACTAAACTAATTTACCATAAGCAAAATTTTTTTTAAAAAGTCAGATGTCAGTAGCGTGTGTGGTCACAGACCTCAGTGCACCTGCTATCTTGTTTCTATTCTTTCCTGGAATGCAAGCAGGGAACAGGAACTGTCAATACTGAACGTCGGGGGAGGCCTGGGTAACTGAAACCACTCCTGATGCCTGGTCAGTTTTAGCAGCCCGGGCATCAAGCCATCCTCCTGGAGCAGTGCTAGTACAACATGAAATTTAGAGTCTCAGCCCATATCTTTACGGTGGAGTTAATGAAGTGGCCAAAGGGCTGTGGGAACAGGTATAAAGGGCTGGGACAAAACCCTAGGTGGTTTGTCATCTGATTGTTCAGTGAGTAGTAATACTCACAGCAAATGATGCCCCTAATCTGTTAATTTTTTGTTGTTATTGCAACAAATTGCCACAAACCTAGGGGCTGAAAACAACACTAATTTAATCTTACAGCTCCGAAAGTCTGATACCTGAAGTGCGTCTCACTGGGTTAAGGTCAGGGTGTCAGCTGGGCTGCATTCCTTTCTAGAGCCTCTGGGGGAGACTCTGTTTCCCCATGCTTTCCAGCTTCTGGAGCCCGCTCGCTTTCCTTGGCGCACAACCCCATTCCTCCACCTACGAAGCCAGAAACATCGGGCTGAGTCCTTCTCGTGTTGTATCCCTCCGACTTCCTCTTGTGTTCCCTCTTCCACTTTTAAAGACCTTTGCAAAAATTAAGCCCACCTGGGTAATCCAGGATACTCTCCCCATGTTAAGATTGCCCAATGAGCAACCTCAATTCCTCATTTGCTATATAACCTTACATGTTCATAGTTTCTGGGGACTCAGACATGGACATCTTGGGGGAAGGAGTTGTACTGACTACCACACTTAATAATGTCGTTTTTGGTGGGAAATACTATCTGAAAAATGGGAATCAAGACAGTCCTCACAATTCAAAGAGAACCAAGGCTTGAACTGAGATTTTCCTGCAGCTTATGCTTAGCATGCAATGAGTAGTCAAGTACATTGTCACAGAATTTAATTGAGTAGCAGTATCAGTTCTGTGTACCTTGAAAGATACTCATCGTCACTATAAGTCAGCAAATTGCAAATTAAAACTAATTAGATAACACTACATACCAATAGAAAGACTAAAATTAAAAACATATAATGCCAAGTCTTAGGATCTTAGAGCAACTGGAACTGATGAGCATCGCTAGTGGGGATAGAAAATGGCACAACCACTTTGGAAAACACTTAGGTAGTTTGGTATAAAGTTTATCATTCACTTTTATGGCTAGCTACGCTGCTTCTACATATTTACCCAAGATAATGAAAATATCTGTCCACACAAAGGCATGAGTGTTCACAGCATCTTTATCACAGTCTGAAAACAAAACGGTCCAAATGTCCAGCAATAGGTGAATGAATCAACAGATGGTGGTATATCCATGGAACGGAATACGGCTCGCCAGTAAAAAGGAACAAGCGACAACCGCAAGCTGTAACATGAGTTCACCCAAGAAGCATTTTGATTGTATACATTTTCCAAAACTCATGAACTGTATACCTAAAATGATTACACTACATCTTAGTAAGCATGATTTTTTACAAAATAAGCAATTATGAAAAAGTAAGTTTTAGAATAGCTATAACTGTAGTAGTAATGTCGAAGCTACGGTCTAGGAAATATCTGAACTGATATTTAAAACAAAGAAAAAATATCAATGGTAAGTTAAAAAAATGGGAATCTAGCTTCAGGAGACGTGATAATTGTGTAAAAGTTCTAAAAGAGACCCCAAAATGGTAATGTCTTTAAATTTCTGAATGATTGCTTTACTTAGGCTTCTACACGCAGGCAAACTGTTGTTTCATTGTAAGAGAGGGACTCTAGGACCCAGGCACCTAACCCTCGGGCATTAGATAGGCTTAGACAATGAGAACTGAAGGTAAAAGACTGAAGGGAAGCTGAGAGGTATAATTAGAGCATTTCCCTCCCTGTCTGTGATCTGCACCATCTCCTGACTTCCTGGTTACTACCCTGGTTCCTTGTCCTCCCCGCTATCCCTATCTCCTGAGCTCTGTGAATGCCAGCTCTCTGTTTTTTCTAGTACCAGGGCTAAAAGAGCTCCCTCTCATTCCCCATCATTCTAATACTTGTCTCTATACTGGGCTGGTTTTATAAAATTTTTAGTAGTAGTATGACTGGTACTTATTTTTGTTATATGAAGTACAGCTGTTCAACTATTCTTCCATCACCTGGGTGACCAATTTCTTCTATTGAATCTTTTCTGTTGAAATATCTAGGATGGTTTTTATTCTTCTGACTGGCTCCTGATTGATGTTCCCATTATCACCACTCCTATTCTACGTTCTACCAAAGGATCCTAGCCATCACAGTAAGAGAAGAATGGCTTTCAAAGCTTAGTCGCAGTCTGTGAAGTCTCCCCAGAAGCGTGGGCTGTCATTTCCCCTCCTTTTCTATTTCCTATTGTAATCAGTGAAGGCTGTGCATACCATTGTAAAAAAAAAAAGAGAGGGGGAGAAGAACAAAAGTGATCTTAGTCATCACTGTGAGAGAAGAAATAACAATGCTAAAATAAAGACCATTCCAAAAAAGTTGTGAACGTTTTCTATCATCTGATACTCAAAAAGGAACTTCTGAAAATGTAATTTAAGGAGAAAGAAAATGGTCCCAGAAAGAAGAAATAGCTTCTGGGAAGCCTAAAGGAAAGAAAGAAAAGAGAAAAGGCCCTAAAATAAATACCATTATGAATAAGAAATGAGAGACACAGAAGAGCTTTAAAAATTAGAAGAAAATTCTAATCAGTCTGTAAGTTTAAGGACACATAAACCTTCCTCTTTTCCTCCCATCCTCCTTCCCAAACACACAAGTGCACAGTGCTAGGTGGGGGGTTGAAGCCACAGACTTCCTAACATAGAAAAAAAAGGTTTTTTTGCTACAATGAGATAATTCCAGTGCATGCAGAAGAAAAAGATAAAGAGATTAAAGAAAATTCAGAGATGGTAATGGACATTGAGAACAAAGATGATCCTCTATTGGCATCCCTGAATTAAGAATCTAATGAGTAAAATAGAAAAAGTATTCAAATATATCATACAGCAATTTTTGCTAAAATAAAAAAGCTGAATTTATGTATTAAAAGAATATACTGTTTTTCAGGAAAATAGGACACAGAGCTTTTAACACTAAGCCATATTCCAGTGATGGTTTTGAACTTAAAGATTTTAAAACTTTATGTGTAAAGGTCAAGTCATTCCAAGGTGGAGACAGAATCAGGTTAGCCTCAGAAATCTTTGCAGTGCCACTCAGTGCCAAAAGATAATTAAGCACTGGCTATAAAGTTCTGCAGGAAGACAGTATGAGCCAAGAGTATTATACCCAGCCAAGGTGCATTTAATTTCAAGTCCTAAGACTGGCACCTCTGGACAACCAAAAGAAAGAAATAGAAAATCTCTGAACCCTTCACATCCAACTGAATATATGAATCAAAATTTAAAAAAGCTTTGTAATAGAGAAGCAGTGATAAAATCTCATGGTGAACATTGAATCTGTCCAAATGTCATACTAAATTATAAGCAACTATGGTAATTACAATTCTAGAACCAAGTGTAAATGTTTTAGACCTTGGAAAAATTAGAATAACTAACAAAATTGGAACCAGAGAATGGAAAGTGAGACTGGTAATTTCCTCACCTTTTATGGCAGAGAGTCAACTAATGTGGAATCTGAAGTTAGTACATATGCTTAAATAATGATTCTCACTTCTAAATGACTTTTTAAGTAAGTTTGCAATTCTTTTGTGGGAAAGGAACATTTATCAACAGCTTCAATTTCTTTCTCATGTTAAATTCAATTACATTTATTTTTATTTCAGTTTCTTTTGATAAATTAGATTTTATAATAATGTAATATTAAACGGAAGACACTCTACTAAAAAGTATGATACAATGTTTAGAAAATTAGTGCTATGTAGTTCTCTCTCTCTCTCTCTCACACACACACACACACACACACACACACACACCCCTTCTGTCTCTGTATATGCGAAGGGAGAAGCCTGGAAAATGTTACTGATGGCATGGGTTATCTTATAGTTTCTCCTCTGTACTTTGTCAAATTGCCCAAATAAAAAAAAAATTGCACCTAAACAGAGCATTGTTACTTTTATCTATGTAAAAAATCATCAAATATCATGAGATTTAGTCTTAGCAATTAAAACATTTTTACCAGTTAAGTCTTTTAAGAAATCCTGATCCCTTCCTTTCAAGATTAAAAATGAGATACTATTTCACTGATGATACTTTTGAGCAGATACCACTTAATTGGCCTCACTAGCATTATCGCTGTTACTTAAAAAATGCTTTCGTCTCATTCCTCATGTCCAAGCTCATGAGCAGCCTTCCTTTGATAGCCAGACCAATGTCATGTGGGGAAAAAGCTCATCTTTGCCACCCATTTCATTTCTTCACACAGTGTGCTAAAAACTCCTGTCCTACTCAGTGATCACTACCAACTTATTAAATTTCTCAATACCTTGTGTAATGGTTAAGTCCAAGTCAGGAAGCACAAAGCTGAACTAGTGTGAACTGTTCTCTGTGAATAAATCATGTGGTTACTGGCACCCCCAAAAAGACTCACTGAAGCAGCATGTCCTTCCTTGTTGCTGACTCACCTGTGCATAACTCATTCTTGTCTGTATTATGACTCAGAAAACAATCACGAACCGAACAAAAGGTGTCTTCCATGTGATGAAAAATAAAAAGTTTCTGGGCGCTTCTCCTTCACAGATAACACTAAAGCTCAGCGTAAGACCACTCCTCAGCAGTCCTCCCTACACTGTTCTAGGTTGTATCCACCAAATTTTATTGCTCATTCTGCTTTTCCTCCACATATACTCGTCTTTTGTTTGGGGCTGGTTTTGTACACCTCTCAATATGGTGTGACCGGCACCATTTATTGATATAAGGAGGAAGACTGTATTTTGCATTTGTACTTTTGGGATTGATAGTAGTCAAGACTCTCTGATTAGCAAGTGATAGACTACACAAAAGAAAGTGGCTTTAACAGAAGATGGAAGCAGTGAACTCACAAACCAGGAAATCTGAGCGTGAACTTCTGTCATAATAAGATCTAAAAGTTCAAACTCTATCATCTGAACTCTGCCTCTCTCTCCCCAATTCTTTGCCCTGCTTTCCTCAGAATTGACCTTATCTTCCACAGGCTCTCTCCATGGGGCAGAAATGAAAACCACCCCCAACTCCAGGTGTATGCATGCAAAAGAGTTTATGGTCCCAGATGAAGGAGAAGGAGGTCTTTTGTGCATCATATTGATCCCCAAAGGGGATCTACATGATTGACAGCCTCACCAGAATTACACAGATTAGGGGAGGTGTGGCTTTCCAAAGGAAGATGTGCTGGTCAGAAAGGAAAAACAGCTCATGCTGACTAAAATCTCTTCTACATTTTCAACAACAAAATCCAATGACTTAGCGTGGAAAAAAATTAGTTTGTGTGTTCTGGAAAATATTTATGAGTTTACCATAGTGGTAAGTGCAAAAACTTCACCGGTACTACTTATTAAGAAATCAACAACTTCACATACTACTTATTAAGAAATTATCCTAATAAACAACATCACTGGCCAGGGGCAAACCCTACAAATAAATCCTACAAAATCTTATTTTTTAAGTTTTCTGTTTCTTCCCTCTTACCAGTTTTATTTTTCTTCTGTTTGTGGGAAATCAGCAAACCCAGAGATTAATTTGTCCCAATATTTAGATTCACAATAAATATTATCATTGGAATCTACTTCACTATTTACATTCTTAAAACTATTATGAAGTTTGTTATTTTATCACTACTTTTACCTTTCAATAAACTCTTTGAAAGAGTTATTGAAATATATTGAAATATATTTCTAACAAAATGTGAAATTTAACAATAACATGTTATTAGTGGAAAATGTTATTTCAAACAAACTACACCCTGTTGACTGAATGTTATTTTAGGGAGAATGACCAAGCAGCATTTGTGGGACATTACAGTAGTTATAAACATGTTCATGAATTCTTTGACCTGGTTCCCATTGAGAAGTGAGGTCTATGTCCTCTCCCTTTGAAACTATACTGACTTTTATGACTTGTTCCTAATCAATATTATTCAAGAAAAGTGACAGTGTGTGACTTCTAAGGCTGGGTCATAAAAGGCAATGGAGCTTCAACTTTGTTCACTGAGATACTCTGATTTGGAAGCCCAAGTCACCATGTAAAAAAGTACATTTGTCTTGGTGTGCCATGCTGTGGGGAAGCTCAGGCGACATGTGGAGATCGTACTTAACTATTTGAGTCAATATCATCACCTGAGTTCCGTGCCAACAGCTAGCACCAAGCACGTGAGCAATGCTGCCTCCCGATGATACCAGCCGCCCCCATAGAGTCACTCCCGGCTGTTGAGTGTTCCCAGCTGCGGCTCCAGGCATCTTGATGCAGAAGAAACAAGCCATTTCTGCTCTTATTTGTTTGAATTTGTGATCCATGAAATCTCTGAACTTAGTAAACTGGTTGTGTTAAGAGACTAAGTTTTGGGGTAATTTGATATGCAACAACAGATAACTGGAGCAGGTATATCCTCATAAAATATTAAGAACATAATGCTTAAAAGCACAATGAGACTCTACTGTGTACACATCAGCTGGGCGAAAGCTAAAGAGCCTAAAAATATGATTGTGGCAAAGATGTAGGGCAATCAAAACCCGCATACATTGCTGCTGGAAATGTAAACTGGTCAAGAATTGCAGAAGGCAAACCTGGCAAAATCCAGTAAAATTGCCCATGCACATGCCTAGTGACCACAGTTCTACTCAGTAATATAGCCTAGAGAAACTCATTGGTTCATCTGAAGATCTGTATACAAAAATTCATTGCAAAATTACTTGTCATAGCAAAATAATTTAAAGCAATCTAAGTATCCAGCAAATTGAGAATGAATAAATAAACAGGTAAATTCAGATGAGTGAATTCTATGTAGGACAGAAAATGAATCTGAGCTGCAAACATCAGCATGGGTGAAACTCGGGAACATAAAACAAAGGGAGGGGAAGGCAACTGCAGAAACATCTGTAAGTATGATACAGTTCACCCAGCACAGTGGTTCATAGCAAAGATTATGAAGCCAGACTAACTAACTGGATCCAAATTATACACACATGTCAACTGTGTGTCTCTGGGAGAGTCATCTAACCCCTCTGGGATTCATTTTCCTTATTTGTAAAATGGGGAAAATAGTGATTAAAATATTACCTATATCATAGAGGATTTTATGAAAATTTAGCACTTTTGATGCTCTTATAGGAGTGCCTGGAACATTGTAAGTGCTCTTTTGGCTAAGATTATTTATAAACTTAAAAGAGTACATGAAAATGATGATACCACATTCAGGATAATGATTACTTCTGGGACAGGGAGGAAACAGAGGATGCAGACGGAACCCAGGTGGAGACCCCAAGGGGCTTCTGCTGTACTATCAGTGTTTCCCTTCTTAACCTGGATGGCACACGCATGAGTGCTTGTTATATTTTACACATTTTTGTATATCTTAAATATTCTATAATTACTGAAAAGAACAAAGACTATCATGAAGATTTTCTGGGAAAACCTTCACTAAATATATATAAACTCTTTGAAATGACACTTCTGGCCTAAGCCAATGTGGAAATGCCTCTTCTAGTCAATAAACAATAGAAATGTTGAGTAGAACTGAACAACCACAGTGCAAAATCTCAGAGGATTTCAGTAGAAAATGAAGGAAATACTCAGGTGTTACACGGGAGCTGTGGACTGGCTGGAGACCCTAAGCACTAGCCATTAAGAGTTTCATTGCCCACTAATATTGGGAGAGAAGATGTGGCCTTAGGCACATATGAAAAGAACAGCAGATACTTCTGTATTAAGCCTAAAGTCTAAAGACTGAATATCAATGAAAAGGGTACTAGAAAAACTCCAGCCTACATCCTTGGCCAACAAGAAGCAAGAGCCTTATCTTGCTTATGGGGTGGAGGCAGGAAGGGTGCATGTAGAAAAAAAAGAAAAGACAGCGTAAGAAACCATGTCCCCAAGTCTGAAACTCACACAACTGTGAAGTCACAATGTGTGGGTTTGGAAACTCACGCAGAGGAATTAACAGGGAAACTTGTCTAAAACTAAATTCCTTTGTCAGATATAAATGAAAAACCATGCAATGGTGACATCTCCACAACCTGATAGTCTTCTTATGAAGAAAACCTAAGAGTGATATTTAGAAAATTGCAAATCACGTGAGGAAGTGGACTGTCATGAGGGAGAGTTGGCAAATACTTGTACAACAAAATGGGAAATTAGCAGTCTGTGAACCAAAAAACAAATAATCTATCCTCAAAAATTCAACTCTGAGAATATGGAAAGATTGGGAGTTGAACTAAATAAAAATTATAGAAATGAAATACATACTCACTGAAGGGAGAAGTGGTTGACTATCATTGCACAGGTAGCTGTGTACAGGGAAAGAGAAAACTTAAAAACCGGAAATGAGACCTCAGAATGTGGCACAAAAAGATGGAAAATGTGTAGGATAAAAGAAGATCCAAAATATATCAATGAGAGAGCAGTAGATATTCATTTTTCAGAGAACAATGACTGAGAATTATCCAGAATTAAAGAAACATGAGTTTCAAATTGAAAAGCACAACAAGACCATGAATAAGTGCATAAAAGCAAATGTATACTAGAGACAGCAGAGAGAAACTGAAGATCATCAAAGAACATGAGAAAATCTTCAGAGGAACCAGAAAATAAGTTACCTACAAAGGATGACAATTATATACACTTTTCTTTAACAGCAAAAATAAGTGCTGAAAGATCACAGAATAATAACTTCAAGAGCTGAGGAATATCTGTTAACCTACAATCCCATTTTAAGTTAAACTTTTTTTTAAGAGTGAGGGAGGCAGAGAAGACGTTTTCAAAGTCAGCCCCTTACTTAGAGAAAAATTTTTTAAATTTACTTCAGTAAGAAAGTAAGCCCACTAGAGTAAAATACAAGAGGCAATAATAACCAAAGGAATTAGAAAATATGTTAGTAAGCATTTACCATAAATATATAAAATAAAAACTTATGAAGTGATTATGAACAAGATCATTTCATGTATTTTTTTGAAGTGACAACCATATCTAACTACACTTTGAAAAACACTGAAATAGGTTTTTCTCCAATAACTCAAAGGTGGTTCAACAGTAGTAAATCGACTATTCTCTTATTATAATTCACTACATTAGCATCCATTCCTAATTTTAAAATTTAAAAAATAAATCAATTATAAATAGAAGAAAGTTGTAGTAATGTGATAGTGGCAATGCTCAAGAGCCCTGTCACAAACATTTACTTTATAGCAAATATCAGAAGCATTTGTATTTAAGTGAAGAACAAGACACCATTATTATTTAACCTTTTTTTTGAGACCTTAACCAATGCAATAACATCAGAAAAACAAACAGAGGTTTGACTATCGGCACTAAATGGGCAAAACATGTCTGCACTGAAAATCTAAGATGATAAATTAGAAAATGACTAGACTTAATAGGAGAGTAAGATATCTAAACACAGAATCAACCTACCAAAATCAATAATTTTCTTGTATGACTCAAATAAACAATTAAAATCAGAAATGTAATTTTTAAATCCCACTCATAATTTCAACAAAACTTTATCATACTAAAGAATAATTGTGACAAAACGTGATAGCAAGGATGTAGAGAAAATGGAACCAGCATTCATTCTATGGTGAGAATTCAGACTGGTGCAGCCACTACGGAAAACAGAATGGAAGGTCCTCAGAGAATTAAAAGTGGAACTGCCTTATGACCCAGTGATTCCACTTCTAGGTATATATCCAAAGAAACCCAAAGCACTAATTTCAAAGAATATATGCACCCTTATGTTCATTGTAGTATTACTTACTAATAGCCAAGACATGGAAGCAACCCAACTGCCCATCAATAGACAGGTGGATACATATGCACAGTGAAATATTATTGGGCTGTAAAAAAAAAGAATAAAACCTTATCATTTGAGACACAGTGTGGGTGGACCAGGAGGGCATTATGCTGAGTGAAATAAGTCAGTAAGAGAAAGACAAACACTGATGATCTCACTTGTATGTGGAACATAAAGAATAAAATAAATAAAACGGAAGCAGATTCATAACATGGAGA
Organism: Tonatia bakeri; assembly: GCA_004024845.1. NCBI lineage: Eukaryota > Metazoa > Chordata > Mammalia > Chiroptera > Phyllostomidae > Tonatia > Tonatia bakeri. The sequence continues at coordinate 60,778 of PVIA01004731.1, forward strand.
ATAGATGGATGGTTTCCATAAGGAAGGGGAGTTGGGAGACTGGGTAAAAAAAGTGAAGGGATTAAGAAGTACAAACTGTTAATTACAAAATAGTCACAGGGATGTAAAGTACAGCATAGGGGATACAATCAATAATATTGCAATAACTATGTACTGTTCCAGGTGGGTAGTGAAAATATCAAGGGGAATACTTTGTAAAGTATATGAATTGTCTAACCACTATGCTGTACACCTGAAACTAATACCAAATAATAATAAATGTAACGTAAAAGAAGTAAGACCTGATTGAAGAAAACTGTAAATCTTTATAGGAGAACATAGACTATAACTTCAATAATGTACGGAACCATTATGTCCCTAGGTGGAAAGACTGACGAACACTCTCTTGGACTAAACTTTAGACAGGCTCCTCTGAGCCCTCTTTTCTACTGGGCCTCATCCTTGGGCCCTGTCTTCAACCAGGCCAGTGCAGTTTTAGAAGAATCCTGCTAAGTCAGTTTAGCAAAATTCCCCCACCCTTAATATCTAATTATCATGGCCTTTCTTCAGCAAGAATCTTAAGTCAGTTTATCAAGAATCCCCTTACCCTTGATGTCTCCTCTTAGTAATTTTTTATCCACCAACCCCCCTCACTCTGCTTTTTGGCTATGAATCCCACTTGCCTTTGTCGTATTAGGTACCAATCTCTCTTCCCCACTGTGACAGTCTTGAGATCTATTGCAGTACAATAATCCTGAAGGAGGTCTTCTTACCAGTTTAACAAGCATCAGAATTTTTTTCTTTAACAAGCACTGATATTGTAAAAAGACTCTTCAAATTAATCTCTAAAATTTAATGATTTCCAATCAAAATCCTAGAGAATTTTTATGGAGTTTATTAAATTTATTCTCAAAATTTCATGAAAGAATACAAAGGTAAAATTTTACAAAATGATTTTGCAAAATAACAAAAAGAGGTACTTGTCCTTTATGATCTTAAAACCCTATAAAGCTACCACAATTAGAACAACATGGTACTGATGAGGGGAGAAATAGATCAATAGAAAGCAAGAGTTCAGAAATGTCCCAAGAATCTACAGGAGTTCATAAACTGATGCAGATTGCATTTCAAAGCATTGTGAGATGGGGGGAAGAAACTGCTATGTAAATGCTATTGAAAAAGCTGATTAGCCATTTGAAAATTTTAACACATTATAGCAAGCATGGAAACAAATTCCAGTTAGAATAAAAATAAATACAAGCAATAAAACTACTATTTACTAAAAAGAATAACATCGTATAATTTAGAATACATCTTTGTAAGCAAAACCACAGAACTCAGAAGCAATAAAGGAAAAGACTAAATACTACAAATTTAAACCATTAAGTTGAAATATATCAAGGAAAAACTCCCAAATAAGATTTTAAAATAAATAATATTCTGAAAAAAATTGCAATATGCATCACAAAGGATTAATCTCTACTACACATAAAAATAGCTCTAACAAAAGACATCCCAACTAAAAGTTAAAAAAATATGAATAGTTTATAGGGAAAGTATAAATGGCTATTTTTTTTAGAAAACCCAATTATGTATTATATTTCAAGGGAATACAAGATGGCAAAACAATGTAAAAGATTGGGAGGGGTCATTTTTCCTGGAGAAGAACTCAGAAAACTTCATGAAAAGTTGCTGGGGATCGGCATGAAAAACAACAAAGACGAAGATGTGGACAGTGTGGGATGTAAGAGATGGTGAGATTAAACCAAGAGTTAAAGGACAAAAAGTCCCAGGTGAAACAGCAGCAGGCCTAGGAAACAATTGGTCCAAACTAGAACAAGAATTCAGAGACCTTTCCCAAAATTGTCTTTTATAGAAAAGGGTAAAATGGATCTCAATAATACATAGGGTAGAGGTGAAAAGCAGGAAGATGTTAAGGATTTAGCAGAAAGAAAATTTAGTTTTTCTAACAAAAAAGAAGAACAAAGACTTCACTAAAAACAACAAAAATCCTAACTAGGAAAATTGCAGTCCAGAGTGAAGTACATTGGAACGTGGCGTGGGATCTGAGCAACTGATGGAGCCCAACAGTTAGGATCCATTTTTTGCCCAACAGGAGGAACATTTTATTTCCTGTGGTAGGCAAAAGGATGACTTCTCAAAGACGCCCATGCCCTACTCCTCAGACCCAGTGTGTATGTTACCGTACAGGGCTGGCAAAAGGGACTTTGCAGATGTGATTGAGATTATGAACTTGAGACAGGGAGATTATTCTGGATTTTCCAGGTAAACCCAATATAATCACATGAGTCCTTTACAGAGAACCTTTTCAGGCTGTTGTCAGAGAGAAATGTGAAAGTGGAAGAAGGATCAAAGAAATTCAATGTTTTGGGTTTTGAAAATGGAGAAAGGGACCATGAGCCAAAGAATGCAGTTGACCTTTAGTAGCCGGAAAAGGCAAGAAAATAAATCTCCTCTGGAACCTTTGGCAGGAACCAGACCTGCTGTCACCTTGGTTTTTAGCTCAGGGAGACCCACGAAAGACTTCTGACTCCCCAAACAACAAATTTGTGCTGTTTGCGGAAACCACTAAGCAATCACATTACTTTTAGTACAGCTCTAGGTTCGTGGGGATTGTTAGTTACAGCAGCAGCTGGGCACTGATGCATGCCACAAGGTGCAGGAGTCGCGACGCTGACACTGGCCCTGCAGAGAAAGGTATTTCACAGAGTAGCATAAATTTATTCTTGATTCTCAACCTGTTAGAATCAACCCACATATAATGTAAAATTAGATTAATCTGGCTATGGAAGATAAATATTAATTATTCAAATGACAGAAATTGGAAGGTGGAAAGAGTAGTGGATAGAAGAGTCCTTATCTTACAAAATAGGAACTCTGAGACATCATTGAAAGTTGATTGAATAAGGAAGACAGATCTATGTGTAAAATTTGAAGTTACACAAAGATACCAATAGAAGAACCGAAGACAGTGTTATTAAATATCAAAATTATGATGAACAGGGGGAAAGTAACATGGAGGTTATAAAATAGTATCTAAAATTGAAAAAAACCTCAACTGCAATATAAATGTAATAGAGTCACGAACTTGAATTCATATCCCACTTGGGGTAGAGAACATGTAGCCCCTTTACTTTATTCCTTATCAATCTAGTTCCCCCCCCCCCCCGGCGTCTTTCCAATGTCCATCCTCTGGCTAACAAAATCATTTTTATGCTATTGAATGTAATGTATAATCCAGACTAACAAATCAAGCTCTTCCTTACAGGGTGTCCAACCTGCAGCCTACAGGCTGCATGAGACCCAGGATGGCTATGAATGCGGCCCAAGGCAAAATTGTAAATTTACTTAAAACCTTTTTTTTGTCTCACCAGTTTTCATTAGTGTTTGTGTATTTAATGCATGGCCCAAGAGAAATCTTCTTCCAGTGTGGCCTGGAGACACCAAAAGGTTGGACAACTCTATCAGTGAGTTTAGAAAAAAAATCAATCTCTCTGAGAGTGCTCACCTCCACCTGACTTCTCTACCTCAGATCATGTGTCTGCAGGAAGACAGGGAGATGGTTTACCTGTGTGGTGTGTGCCCACTGCACTAGGAAAGGGGCTCCTGCCCCTTGTGCTGGCCCTTGGGTGTGACTGGACAGCAACTGCCCCTCTTAGCCATTTTCCTCCACAGGTCAGGCACGATGCTGGCACTGAGTCTACGTCATCTGCTCTTTCGCATAAGAACCCCCAGTCTGCTCCAGCCTTGTTGAATTCCCCTTCCTCTCAGCTCACAGCATACTTTGTCCATATTAGACATTTGGCTGACTTCTGCAATGATTCTCAGGAATGGTAGGTATAAACATGTGATGTATTATCATCTGTTATGAGATTGCAACTGGTACTTCGTTATTAATAATTGAAATACCAAAGATTCTCTTGGATTCAAGTAATCCTCTTACTCATATTCTTTCAGCTACTTAAGGTCTAACACACATTCTGGGGTAGGAAAAAGAGGAGAAGGGACAGCCATGGCCCCACAAACACCCGGGGGGTGTCACCCATGAGATTATCACCATCGTAGATGTCATGGTAGAGACGTCACGAATTGCTGACACACTTACTTGTAGCAGCTCCTGGCCTATCACAGCGCTTTAGTATTTCTCCTTACTTTTTTCATCTCACCAGACAGCCTGTAATTCCTGGCAGACAGGGACTGGGTTGTATGCCCCTTGGAATCAACCTGGCAATCTTATGACATAATGTGTGTTGGTTGATTGCCCAAATGTCAGCCTGAAAAGACTCTGAACACATTAGCCCAATAAAATCATAAATTAAATGGACTTGTGTAAACTGTCGATTCTGGGATATAAGCACAAAAATTAGACCTTACAGCTATTTTCCTCCATCAGCAGCATCACAAGTGGACCAACAAGGGCTTTAAAATAACATCAACCTGAAATAATACCTTGGTCCTATCGTGTACAGGTTGCGTAGAACTGAGGAAGTTCCTTGGCCTCGCTGATCCTCAGTCTTCTTGTTTGTGAAATAAAGATTCAAGAATGTAGATAAAATTAAAACTAGTTTAAAAAGCAAAGCATCTGAAGCATCTAACACACTTCCTGGTTCAGATAGGTATACAGTGGATGTTAATTATTTCTTCCTTGTCCCTTTCCCTCAAGGAGCAAAGGGAGGTTATATACCCAGGGACACAAGAAAAGAGAAAACCTGGGACATCAAAAAGTACTGTCTGATAACTTTGTGGGTCCAGGAGCTGCCCCCCAACCCCCTGCCATCAGCATCTGTCCTGCTACAGATGGGCAGATTGTGAGTGATCATGGGCCTGCCGTTGAGGCCAGTCTTTGGGCTAACTCTCCAGTCCAGCTGTGGGCCTGGCTGGCTGGGCTCCTTGTGAAGACAAGTGTCCCTTTGTGCCTGTTCTTTCCATTTTTAGAAAGATGACTAATATGCTCTCTGCCTGCGAGATAAATGCCGTGTAAATTCTGGTCCTTGCCCAGGTCTATGACTATATTGCAGGAGCCCGCAAGGTTCGCAGGGTCCTGGCACTTACTGAGGTGGCACCACCAGGGGATTAAAAACCTAGTTTAAGGTGGCCTTCCCCTGCGCATCTCGACAGAGGGGAGTCTGCACACCTAAACAGGAACACGCAGGGACAACACAGCAAGCAACAAAGATAATCTCCATTCTAGTTAACCTCTTTTCCTCTGGGGGGAAAAATACCCTTTTATAACATTAGCCAAGGGTTGTTCTTTTGTCTGGGTCATGTGGAAAATCACGTTATTCTAGAAAGGAAATGAAGTGGCATTTCTTGGCAGCCAATTTTGAATTCTGCATTTTAAATCAGTCAACGAGCTTCTGCAGCTGGCGGAAGATAGAATCTTATTTGAAGAGAAGAACGAGAAACTCATCAAAGAATTACAACTCCTTGGGGTAATTTTGATTATAAATAGGACGGATGCCATCTGTCTAGCATGGCTTCTTCATTCATTCATTTGCTCATTCAGAAATATTATTAGGCATGTCAGTTGTGAGGGCCCTCTGTTCAGTACTCAGGCTACAAAGATGGTAAGACACAAAGATGGGGGCATACAGTGAACAAGTAATTAAAGCCACGTGAGACAGGTGCAAAAGAAATGCATAAGCAAACACAGTGATAGCTGAGATGCAGAGCTGCAGACAGGCTGTCAGAGAACATTTCCCAGTGTAAGCTCTGACCTTTGGTTTAAGGATGAGTTGGTCTCTAGGTATATCGATGGGGAAGGGTGTTCCAGTCAAAGGGAACAGATCATTGGAGTAGAAGTTAAGAACTCCCAAGTTTTAGACTTGAGAAGCAGATTTTTGCAGGAATACCGTGAGTCAGTGTGGCTGTTGAGAATGTGGTTGATGTTCTCACCTCATCAGTGAGGTCTGGATGGACATGCAGGTTTGGGAGCCATCACGTGTAGTGCAGGTGGCAGTTGAATCCTTAATGGGAACGTACAGAGCAGAGGTCACAAATGGGCAGCTCAAGGCCATAAATGTAGTAGTGGATATGCTTGGTTTGACTTGCATAATGCTTTTAAACATTTAAATGCATTGCCAACATTTAAAAGTTGGGAGATATAATGAAGAAAGAAAACCTAAAATTTTCTGAAAACAAATATCAAAATATCTGGCAATGCTGAGCCCATGCTCTTATAGTAACAACTGGCCAGATCTGATCAACTGTTCCCCCTTTAAAAGGTGCACTCAGCTCATCTGTCTCTCCGTCCATTTTCACTCTCACCACCTATTTGATCCCTGAAGTCCGGAGTTCACAAAGAGAGGGCTAGAGAACTGCGACAGTGAAGGGGCCTGCAGCAGCAGAATCACGGCAAAGGGAAATGAGGGTTGCAGATGCAATTAAGGTTGTCTATCAGCCGACCTTAAAATAGGGAGAGTATTGCGGATTGCCCAAGTGGGCCCAACATAATCACCAAAGTCTTTAACAGTGGAGGAGGGAGACAGAAGAGGTCAGGCAGTGTGAAGACTCAGCCCCGTGTTGCTGCTGACTTTGCAAATAGGGGGATGGAAGAGTCCTTACAAATGGGAGAGAAAGGAAGTAGAGAGTCTGAGAAACAGAAGTGACTGTTCAAGCATGGTCCGCGTGATGCCACATGAGAAAGATGCGACCAGCCATTACTGGCTTTTACATGGACGAGGCCCATGAGCCTCTAGAACCTGGAAAAGGCAAGAAAACAGATTCTCCCCAGTGCCTTGCTGACACCCCAATTTTAGCCCAGTGAGACTACCAATCTAAAGAGTATACAAGAATAAATTTGTTATTTCAAGCAACTAAGTTTGAAGGTTATGACAGCCACAGAAACTCATACTTGGTTGGTAGATAATGAGTAGGCAGGGAAAGAGACTGCGAAAACCACCGAGATAGGAGAGAACCAGGGAGAGGGCAGTTAGATAATCAGGAGATGGCCATTTTCAAGGAGACACTATCAAATGGCACTGAGATGTGAAATCCAGCTCTGAAGGCAAAGCATGAAGTTTATCTAGGGGCAGTCAGAATTGCCAAGGGACATAGTGAGAAATCCCAGTTCCCAGGGTCCACCCCAGGCTACTGTTTTAGGCTCTGATACAAAGACAAGTTTAGTTGTCCCTAAGTGTGATGGCTTGATGTTTTACTAGATTAAATAAGTACTTTTACTTGTTTACTTAACTCTTACTTCTAAGGCTCCTTGCAGCCTTTCCACAGAAGAAAATCCATTTGAAATTTAATGGCACATTTTATTAAAGCTATTTATCTGCATGATTTCCGTCCCTATGCAGATAACAAACTCTTTGCAGGAGGTAATAGGTGCTTGCCAAATATTTGCTGAATGTATAAATGAAATGAATGTAGCCACTAAAAGACTCTGTTGTTTTCCAAAGCTAGCAGGATGGACAGAGATCATTTATCTCTTAAGCCTCCATAAATTAAATAATTCAGGTTACTTATGTACATTCACCTTCATGTGGGTGAAGTTGTAATTTTCTACTTGGATGCCTGGAATCTTCCGCTACTGGTCAGGTCATCAGAACCAGCCAGGATTAATGCCCAGGGGGCATGTGGATCAGAGTGACAAGGCACTAGCCTAGATACAGTGAAACCTTAGATAAAGTGAAACCTGTCCCTAACCTGGTCTTGGAGGTTGCAGAGAATACCCCCACTTACATACCAAAAGGGCTGACCTAGAAGATTGGCCTCTGAAAATTATCCAGCTACGAGTGCCAGCCTTGGGTACTCTTGAGCCAGCCACAGTGGCCCCCCTCTACTTGGTGTAACTCTGAAGTTCAAAACACGATATCCGCATGGGTCCTGGACACACTAGATGACAGTGTGACAGAGACCAGATCTACTTCGCCATCTGAGACAAGTTTGCCAGGGCCAGGGAGAGACAGTGTTGTGCTGCTGCAGCTTCAATGGAAGAAAATAATCCAAATGCTCTGTGTTTAACGGAAGGCGAGGCTTCAAGGAGAACATTCAAATGGAAGGAAGGGCCATGAGCTGAGATCCAGAGGGCGGAATCTGGGAGCTTTTGAGGGACATCTTGGCTCCTAGGAAAAGGAAGATCAATTGACTGTGGGAACAGTAACGAGTGACTGACAGACAGAGAGAACTGACTGTGTTTTTATTTCAGAGATGTCAGGAATGACTTGTGACAACATTGAAGTAGTTGGGACAGAAGCCAGGTTGCAATGAGTTAAGAAAATGCTTTTGAAAATCTCTGAGATGGGAAAGTAGATCAGGATGCTAGAAATAAATGCCATAAGGAAGGAAGATTTTTTTATTTTGTTGTTGTGTGCTTGGTTCTATTTTTAGAATTAAGGGGACCTGAACATGTATACTATCTGTGGGAGCCAGAGGTTTAAAACAAGGGAAGAAAATGACAATGGAACAAAGATGGAGGTGAGGGGCGGAGATGGGACCATCAGCACTAGCCACAGGTAGATCAGTCAATAAATATTTAGTGAGCTCTTACTATGTGCCGGCATGAACGACACAGACAGATACGGTCCTTTCCCTCTGATATTTACAGTCGAGAAGTGAACGTGTTTTCTGTCACTTCAGTTGCAAGTGAGAGAAACCCAACAGCTTAAGAGAAAAAGAGTAACTTACATAACTGAAAAAATCCAGGCATGCCTGGCTCCAAAGACTCAACAGAATGTCAGAATATTCTCTCTCTCTCCCTCTCCCTCTCTTCATGTGGTAGCAAATATGGTAGCCACTATTTTCATGATTATATAGTCCATAAGGCCCACAGTCTCAGTAAAATAAATAGACTGTATCTCAATCAACGGCTCTGTCAAGATTCTCTAGATTGACACTGATTGGTGCAGGTTTCAGTTATGTGTCCATTCTTACACATTAACTGTGGCCAGGGAGATGAGGTGTTTTGATTGGCTCCAAACTAGTCATGTGTCCACTTCTAGAGCAGGAGTTGGGGTGGGATCAATATTAACTCACCACATGGACTGACAATAGAAGAGAATGGTTCAAAAAAAGGCCACTTTGGCTTCTTGGCAAGAAGAAGGGGTGCTGGGGAGTCCACTGTAGACAGAATGTCCATGAAAAGAAGAAAATGCCTCTCTTATCTTCAGACTGGAACAGAGGACTGGTGCCAAAGTGGACAGCTTTGAAGATGCAGAGGGAGAATGGGAAAGTCAGTACCTAGCAGCCTGGCTTTCTTGCAAATGCAGAGGCTAGTGCATGTACAGCGAGGATGGGGCAGTGGAAAGGGGTTAAGGTTTGGAAGAACAGCTGGGGAAAACAAGAAAAGGAGCTGACCCATGACAAAAGGATCATTAAATTTAACTGATTTTGTAAACCATAAATTCATCATGGCCCTAATTCGCAGTTATACAATTTTCTCCACAGGCTCAGCCCTGAATAATCATAGCTATGTCCATTTGTGTAGAAAGGCACAGTGAGGAGCCCAATCTTCCTACCCATCCTGGGCCAGTTTAGCTATCAGGCAGCCCCCCAGGAGTGGTATTTGTCCAAGGGCTTTAGAAGAATTTTGGGAGAAGTGATGCGGAAGGAGATAGAGTGGCCTGTATGACACTGACTGTAGGTGACACAACCCTCCCACCTCTCAGGAAACCACCCACTGAGACAGGTCACTTCCTGGATGGCATGGGGATACCCAGTGCTCCGGCTGCTCCCAGTCCCTGGCCCCTTGGGGAGGGAGAAAAGTTCAGGCTGCCCCTGTGGCTGGTACCTGGCAAGCGCTTCACAGCCCTGTCCCTGGTACTTTTCTCCGCCTCTAAGCTGTTGAAGAACTAATTTTGGTGAAGCTCCTCCTGAATACCAGGCACTTTAAGACTGATACCTCCTTTAGCCTCTCATCACACTGAAAAGTGAGTATTATTATCCTAATTTTATAGAAGATAATATAGAAAGTCAAGATGTTAATAAACTTGCCCAAAGTGACACAACTAAGAAGAGTGTGAGGGTGGCCTTGGCTTTCTCCGCCATGTGCCTTCCCATTTTCTGCTGTTGGGTATCCTGGAACACTGCTCATATACTAGGGTCCAAAGATTTCTGAAGGGCCTCAAATGTATTGTCAGAGCCTATGGGATTGTTTCCTCCTTTAAAAGGCCTATAATTTGCTTGAATTTCAGACTTTGGCCTGGAGAGCAGGGAGACACCTCTCAGCCCTGAGTTGGTGTGGACAGCAGCTTCAGGAGTAAGTACTGAGCTTGTTGTGGTGTGGGTTACAAAGGACGGGGCCACCCTGGCTAACCACAGCAGTGCCTTTGCCAGAGATGTGTCACAGAGGGATGGCGGTGGCTTTCAAGAAAGCCAGGAGGAGGCATGCAAGCTGCCAAATGGAAAATGTTAAAGACAACAATGGTTACAGCTGAAAAAACTTCATTGGCCTTTAAAGGGCAAGGTCCAGGGGATTTGGCATGAGTTGTAACACTCAAAGAGGCCCACCCAAACCCTACTGCACTGTCAACCGCTCCCATGCTTGTGCCCAAACCAGGAGGACATGAAAAAATGAGTTTAAAAGTAAGCACTGAACAGAACATTATTTTTAATAAAACGCTTCCACTTTAAAAAGAAAAAGCTTTTAGCCCTTCCAAAACCTCCTGGATGGAGGTGTTATTAAGCTCATCTTATAGGGGCAGAAAATAGAGCTCAGAGCGGAAGGTCACAGCAAAATAGCAGCAGGGGCAGAAATCAATCCTAGGACCTTCCAGTCCAGGGCGTCTCACTGAGCCCACTTGAAGCACCTTTCCCAGCAGCACTGGAAGAGGTCACCCTGGAGGTTGGCTGCTGTCTTCTTGAATTATCTAGTTTCATACCAGTGTGCTATTCTCTCCTCTTGTAAACAGGGAAGGAGTGAATGCACGTTTTACAAAGGAGTATTCTTCGGTGAAACATTGTACAACGGAACAGAGGTCTTCAGTGCTTCCCGTTCAGTTCATGGGAAGTTTTCTCTGACTTCTTGCCAGGTGAGGCCCTCCTTTAAATAAAGTCAATACGTCATTTGCTTCCATTGTTGGGGTAAGCACAGGCAGGGCATATGGATTTTGGCTTTGGTAATAAAAGGGAAGAAAATGGGACTTTTGGCAACACTACATGTTAAACTGTGACCGCTCTTCACTGGGTCCTTTCCGCCTGTGCCCGTCCCAGGCAGAGACGGCGCTTGCCCAGAGCCACTCACCTGACGTGGCTTGACCACCACAGCTCTCTGTTACTGTGCTCATGGGCTTGAAGAAAAATGTGCACCTAGTAACCAATATTTACCATTTGGGGAAGTCCATTAAACAAATCAGATTCCTGACCTAACTCAATAACAAATAATTCTACTTAAAAAAATGGACAAAGAACATGAACAGACATGTCTCCAAAAAAGATACACAAATGATGAATAAGCACATGCAAAAGTGCACCGCATCACTAATCATTAGGGAAATGACAACCAAAACCACAGTGAGACACCGCTTTACACCCATAAAGACAGCTATTATAGGAAAGAAGGAGAGAGGTAAATTTTATGTTATATATATTTTACTACAATAATAAATTGTCAGATATTCATTTTTCTCTGAAAAAATAGACTGAGACTATGCAGACGTAGGAGGCCCACGTTCTCAGACAGCACGTTCATGGCAGTAGAGGAGGCCTCTGAGCAGAGGCTCCTGTGAGCTCGCATCCAAGTCGTAGATTACTATGTCACCCAAGAAGGCCCCAAGCAGTGGCATCTCAGGAAGATTAAAAGGATTTATGCAGTAAAGGTGGATACAAATGACAAAGCTAAGGGACCAGGTGTTTCTGGGAAATAAATGGCTTTACCAAGGCTCACTGGACCGGTGACTGGCCAGGTGAGCATTCATTGCCTGGACCACACCGTATCTGTGTGTCCCTGTGGCACATAGGTCTCAGCTCAGACAGGACTCCATCATATTTTCTGAGCAGGAAACAGTCTTCTGTGTATGAGTGTTTTTCTTGGATCTGTCAGATAAAAGACCACTTATAGCACACATTATTTCTCACCTCGTACCCAGGTAATGTGGAGATACACAAATTCCTCCAGCCAGAGCAAGAAACCCAGGAGAATGATTCCCAGTTTTGGGGGGATTGGGTGTGAGTGCAAAAAAAAATATTAATAATAACTTCCCTCCCACCTTTCTAAGGTCTTCTGGCTGGGCTAATAATCAAGTTAACATGAGACAGATTAACAGGAGAAAAAGTCCAAAACGTATCATGAATCTATGCGGGGGTACCATAAGATGTTGGGACCTGAAGCTGCCTTGAGCAGTTGAGAGTAGCATTTTGGACAAAACAGAAGGAGGCAGGGGTCTGAGATTTCAAAGGGAAAGCAGGCACTTTACAGCTAGAGGAGAAAGAGCAAACGTGATAAATTCTTGCTGGGCCACCAGAAACAATGAACATAGGGAAGTTCAAACAGGTTTTGGTGGATTTCTCCTTGTCTGCTACATTTAGGAGACAATTACGATTATCTGCTATACTTTGGTGCCAAAGTGATGCTCCTTTCCTTTATGTAGGTGTTTGTACATGAATTGCTTCAAGCAGATAAGAGATTCTGAATCTTCTGTTTCTTAATAAGAAGTTTAAAATCAATATACCCCAAAGCATATGTGGACTGTCAAACTTTGGTCCTCTTCACAGTTCTGCCTATAAAGAGCTTTAAGATTGCCACTCTGTCCTAATGACAGACAAAACTCTGAACAGACTGAAATAGAAACAACTCTTCTTAGATTCAAAGAAAGGGGAAGAGCCAGGGCAAACTACTGGCCCTAATGTTGGTGAGACAGCCAGACAAGCATAGGGAGTCATAATTTACAGAGCAGAGACTGAGGAGTGGGAGCCACCACGGGTTCCAGTGCTGGGGTAGGAAAACCAGGACTGTTGTTAATGAATTAAAGAAGGTCCAACGTGGGTAAGTCTGCAAATTAAACACTCCAAGGGAGCCAGTCTTAGGGGGTGGGGAGTGGGTGGCTCACTTTTGTGGTTTTTATCTCCAAGAACTTTGCCAGGTTTTCACAGTAAAAATCTAAGAAATATTACCTCCGGTTTTCAGCAGGGAGAAGCAAAAGGGAACCATTTTGAAATACGTCAGAGTGGGATGCTCTGTTCTTAACAAAGCCTGCCCTCAGGGGAAACTAGTTATCCAAAGGCCACTGTGCTGAGGTATCATCAGAGTTCGCCTGTCCCGGCAGAAGGTTAATACCTAACTGGGGCTGACTGTAGTCATTTGTTAGACCTGAGGAGGTGATGATTCCTATGACCGAATTGTGATATTTTAAAGATGCAATAAGAGCCCTGTATTGGGGGAAAAAGCCATATGAAAAGATGTTCCACATCATATGTCATCAGAGAAATGCAAATTAACATGAGATATCACTACATACCAATTAGAATGGTTAAAATTCAGCACCCTGAAAACTCCAAAAGCCGGTGAAGATGTGGAATAACAGGAACTCTCATTCATTGCTGATGGGAATGCAAAAAGGAATAAAAATTTTGTGCTACTCTGACTTACTATAAAATGAAATTAGAATAAGATGTACAAACAAACTGATAAAAAGAACTCACATACAGACAGTTTCTTTGTTAGCATATTGTGAGTGCCAGCAGTTCCAGTTTCTGCTTGTACAAGAAACGGCCTTGACCATGACTTCAGGTGACACAGGTCGCCCAACTGCAGGAATTTGGCTGGTACGGACCAGCTCCAGGATGTTGACATTAAAGATCCATATCAGGACCACCAAGGACACTGCCAGCATGTCCACAGCCTCCCCCCAATCTCTTTGTTCTGCTTGTGCCTCTCCCTCCCTATAAAAACCCCTTCCTGCACTGAGATGGAAAGATGGGCTTTGAGACTCAGGTCCCCATCTTCCAGGTGGCCGCACTTGAATAAAACCACTTTCCTTTACAGCAGCACCTGCCTCCCCAGTATTGGCTTTCAAAGTGACAGGCAGCTGGACCTGTGTTCGGTTACAGGAATGCAAAGTGTACAGCCAGTTTGAAACACAGTTTGGCAGTTTCTTACAGAGCTATGCATACTTTTATCACATGATCCAGTAATTGTGCTCCTTGATATTAACCCAAAGGAAGTAAAAAGTTATGTACACAGAAAAACCTGAACGTGAGTGTTTATGGCAGCTTTACTCATAATTGTCAAATTTGGAAGCAACCATTATGTCCTTCTATAGGTGAATAGATAAATGAATTATGGCACATCCAGACAATGGAATATCATTCATCACTAAAGGGAAATGAGCTGTCAAGTCATGAAATTATATAGAGGAAGATTAAGTGCATATTATTAAGTGAAAGAAGTCTTTCTGGAAAGGTTACATACTGTATGATTCCAACCATATTCCAACATCAGGCAAAACTATAGATACGGTAGCTGCTAGGGGCTAGTAAAAAGAGAGAGATAAATAGGTGGACCACAGAGGATTTTTAGGGCAGTGAAAATACTCTGTATGATACCTGTCATACATTTGTCCAAACCCATAGATTGCACAACACCAAGAATGAACCCTAATGTAAGCTATGAACTTTGATTTTGATGTGTCAATGTAGATTCATCCATTGTAACAACTGTACCACTGTGGTGGGCGATGTTAATGGAGGAGGATATGCAAGTACTGGGGCAGGAGGTGAATGGGAAATCTCTACACTTTCCTCTCAATTTTTTTGGAACCTAAAACTACTCCAAAAAAAGTCCTTAAAGCACCCCAGGAGCTGGCTGAGTCTCCCCCGTGATGCACTGAGGTGGTCCTCAGAGAGGCCAGTCAGCAGCCTGCTGCAGCCGTTCTCCCAGCGAAACCAGAAAAGTGGTGTTCCTGCTGCCTGTCACATACCAGACCCAATAAGCAGACAGGGATTGAATCATTGTGCACGTTTTATTCAGATGGCTGGCGATCTGAGAAGATGGTGGGTTTGTACCCTAATGGACAGTCTTACATTTCCTTCCAAGCCAGTCTTTTTATAACAGAGAACAAAGTGTGGTGAGGGGTTTTGAAATTCAGGGAAAATTAGATTAAAAACTGTAGCATTCTCGCCCTGGAGAGTTAGCTGCCTCGGACAGGCGGTGTCCGTCTCTCCCTGGAACACAATGGCTCGGATGTCTCCAGCTGTGCCCCGGGAGGTCGGCTGTCTCTCCTGGGAGTGGTGGGCCATACCTGCAGTTCCTGAAACAATAGCTTTAATATATGCATTACCTACTAGACTTATTAACTATTTACTAAAATTTTCCAACTCTTGAGTCCCCCATCACCAGGAGAAGTCAGTGACCAAGACTAGTGTCTGCAACAAGCACCAGATCAAACAAAGGATAGGAGACGAAATAGACAGAGGATATTGACAAAGCTAGAAGAAGGAAACCCATCGATTGGAACGGAGTTATTAAACTGGGAGAACTAACGAGATGGTAAGTGGGAGGGAGATTCTGGAGTTAAACTACAGTCAGAGCGAGGTGCTGGGGCTGCTGGGCTGGTTCCATTTGGACCTCAGCAGCCTGCGCACTCCTGCCACACATGGGAAGGCGGTGCTCCTCTCCCCAGAGAGGGCCAGAGGGGCCCCTGAAAAGGAGAGAGAATGCAAACACATCCGATTCCAACCTGAAATACATGTATGGAATTTTATTTCCCCGAAAACTTCTCAAGCAGTGCCTATTTCAGTAATAAAATGATTTTTTTAAGCAGGCAAAGTTTATAATACTAGAATTAGAAAGACAGTTACAGAAAACGTGGACAAGTTGTGCATACAGAAAATTGTGACTAAGGTCTTACTCAGCCAACGTTTCTTGCATCCTAATGTCCAGTAGGTGCTGACCATCCAGAGTCTGAAAAGACTGTGATTGTGGCAAAAGAGTTTCAAACTAAAGGCTGGATTTGCCAACAGACTGACTGACTTCTGGCCCTGAATTGATTTCCTGTGACTGACTTGGTAGTAATAGAATATGCGGTAATATTGTGCTAACATGTCACATAAATCTTCATGTGCTCAGCATTTGATTTTATTATCGTGGGCCTCCCGGGATGTGGATTTGTTTCCTGTTAGGCAGTTTTTACATTGTTTTTGCTTTCTTTAGCCCATTTGATGTTAGTACAAACAAGTATATTGATAGGCACCAAAGTGCAAATTGTTATCCCAGACTGGAGAAATTTCATAATTTTCTTTCTTTCATTGAATATATATTGAATATATTTTTCTATTTTCATTCAATGGAAAAATGAAAGTTAGAAGTAAACATAATTCTGCTTTAAAATTAGTTGAGAAAGAAAACTCAGTTGATGTGTTTTAATTAAATTAATTTTAATAAGTGCTAATGTTTGAAACCCCAAACCAGAACCAGAAATTCTGTTAGGGCTGATGAGTTATACACAACAGGGAGAGTTATACCCCAAAAGCTGAATAATAATGTAACCCAAACTTAAGACTTCCCCACATGCTGCACTGTTTCATTTACCTAAAAAATAATGATGAAACCGATTTCCTACTAACATTGGATGGTTCCTAAACAAATCAAGATACAAAGGTATGATGTATGTTTGTGTGTCCTTGAAGGCAAGGAGATGAGTACTGATAGGACAGCTACTCTGTGCTCACCAGGTTCTGGGGCTGGCCCAGTGGTGAGGTGGGGGAGTGGGGAGGAGCTCAGGTCCGGGGGCTGGGACAAGCTGCTCTCTGAAGCCCGAAGTTGTCTGGTGCACCTGCATGGCCAAACCCTCTGCACTCATCCCTCGCTTCCCTACTTCCCTACTTTCAATAAGCTCTGTTGCTTGGAAACTCACGTAGAATGTAAAGTGGGAGTGTTGCAAACCAACCTATCATAAACCCCCATGCCCTGTTTGTATTGCCTTTGTGGCATTTCAAGGGGGAAGCCTATATTTAGCCTGCCTTTTGCTGAGAATCCATGAAGTGTCGTTGGCCTGGCAGGGGGATCCGTGCTCTCACACTCTGATTGCAGGAAGCCCGAGGTCTAGAGATCTCTTTTCTAGGACAGGTGGGGGCTACAGAAAATAGTACTTTTTCTCCCACCGTCTCAGCTCTTCTAGCTGGACTAAGAATTAAATTAACAGAGACAAATTAATAGGATAAAATCAAATTTTAGTATATATGCACAGGGAATTCAAATAAGCACGAAAATCTCAAAAACAGTGAGGCAACATTGGATACATATGACATTTTGGACCACAAAAAGCAGGGAAGTGGGTTATTAGATTTTGAGTGAGAATGGATGATTTATAGGTAGAGGAAGAGGGGCTCACACATGCAGGCAAAATCTTGCTAGTAGACTCAGAAATGACGGACACAGGGGATCTAGCTACTGGGTCCCTGTCTGAAGCCATACTATTGGACATAATTCAAATTAGCCTAAAATGAACATCCTAAGATTTCCTTCCTGAAACAGCTTTTTTTAAAAAAATATTTTGGATAGAAAGAGGGAGAGGGGACTCAAAGGTTCTTTTGAGTCTTTTGTTTTTTTAATAAACAGCTTAAAGTCAATACCCTAAGCAGGTAGCTTCAGGGTGGCAAAACATTGGTCCCTTTGGTCAGTGAATAGCTCGGGTGCCACTAACAAATGTAGCTACAACCACCGTTCCCTAACTTCGTCTTAAATTCCACCACATAACCTTCAACAGAGGAACATTTTTAGGAAGTGCATTTTACATAAAGAAATAGCTGATTGCTATTTCCAGACCAATTTATTCACCATTATGGGAACCTTCTTTAAGCAAAAGACATGATCTGTGTGACATCTTACATCCACCCACTTCCCTTTCTCCTTTCTAATGAAAACTGCACAGTGGAAAAACGCCCTCTGCATCAGTCTGAAGTTGGAAAGGCCATCTGGCTGATCCAGGATGCTATATTTTCCTGTGACAAGAAAATGAGCAATTTGTTTTTTCTTTTAAATGAATGAAAGCAATTCCTCACATTTTTTTCTTCAGAAATAGCAAAAAATTGAAAGAGTCTCAGGAAGAAGTTAGCAAACATTGCCAACATGCCAAAATCTCTACCGATCTGACAGAAAGAGGACTTTTGACTCTTTCTCCACTGCATGTGTGGCTTCCCAACTTTGTTCCTGCTTTATTTGTTGGCTGTCTGCAACATCAGCCAGGTTGTAAATCGTTCCTCCACCTCACCCCGACTCTGCTGGAAAGTGTCCCTAATTCTATGAAGCACAGTATACGTGGCTTTTCCATTATGGCACAGGGTCTGCTGCCCAAAGATCTGGGTTTGAGACCTGTGCCCATCATGTGCTCACTGTATAGCCTTGAGTGACATTATTTCCCCTAGCTCAGTCTATCCCCTCATCTGTACAATGGAGTAATAGTACTACCTACTTCAGTTTCCTCATCTATAAAAAGGAAATATTAACACTACATATCTCAATAAGGAAATAAAATAAATGCATGCAAGGTGCAGAGCACAGTGTGGTAGACAGCAAGCACCCCCAAAATGATAGCTGCAAGTACGGTGATAACATGAGGAAGGCACCCAGAGCATGATTTTCAACCTAGGCTGGGACTTAAACCCAGACGGAAGGAAGAGAGCTGTCCTGCGACCAGAGCGCAGTCTCCCCGAAGAAATGCTTAGCAGGTCTGCCTGCACAGGTTATTCCACTCACCCACTAAGTTGCACAGTAAGACCCTGAAAGAGCCACTTATTCTCAGTTTACCTGTATAATTAAGCCATTGATTAAAATTCATTCAGTATTTATTCAATAAATATTTCTTGAGTACTTACTATGTTCCAAACATGGTTCCAGACACTGGAAGCACAGCTTTAAACAAAAATTCCCTGCCCTCCTGTGTTCATGAGGGGAAGTTAAGTAACAAACAAAACAAAATAAATACAAAAATATATATAGTATGTTTCATGGTGACAAACATTATGGGGAAAAATGAATTAGAAAAAGGGTTCAGTGAAATAGGAATGGAAGTGGATGAAGAATTCAATTTTCACTAGCGTTGCCAGAATAAGCTTTGTGGAGAAGGTGAAGTTGGAATAAAGTCCTGAGAAGATTAAAGAACTAATAATCTGCCCTGGCTGGTGTTCATCAGTGGATTGAGCACAGGCCTGAGAACCAAAGGGTTGTGGGTTCAATCCCCAGTCAGGGCATATGCTTGGGTTGCAGACCAGCCCCCCAGTAGGGGCAACCACACATTGATGTTTCTCTCCCTCTCTTTCTCCTTCCCTTCTCCTTCCTCTAAAAATGAATTAAAAAAAATCTTTTTTAAAAAAAGTACAAATAATCCAGGTAACTGGAGGGAAAGTTTTCTAGGAGAGGAAACAGCAGGTGCAAAAGTCCTGAGGTAGGGGGATGCCTGGTATACTCCTGTGTTAAAAAAGACAGCAAAAAAGCCTGTGTGGCTGGACTGGAGTAAATGAGAACAGGAGTGAGCAGAAGACAAGATCAGGAAAGGTTTTAGGAAGGGACTGGATACTGTAGACCCGAGCTGTCCAACAGAAATATAATGCAAGCAGAAACATGAGCACATATATAATTTAAGTGTTTCTATTAGCCATATTAAAAAGTACATAGAAACTCATGAAATTAATTTTTAATATTTTATTTATTCAATATAGGTAAACCATTATAATTTCAATAGAAAAATTAAGAATTTTTCAGTTTTATTGACATAAATTGACATATAGCATTGCATTCATTTAAGATATACCACATAGTGATTTGATATATGTACAAAATAATTAACACAATAAGTTCAGTTAATATCCATCACCTCACAGTTACATTTTTTTCTTGTGATGAAAAGTTTTAAGATCTACTCTCTTAGCAACTTTCAAATACACACTACAGTACTGCTAACTATAGTTGCCCTGCTGTATACTACAGCCCAGAACTTATTTATCTTATAATTAGATGTTTGTACCTTTTGGCCACTTCACTCATTTCCCCCACCACCCAGCCCCACCTTTGGCAACCACCAATCTTTACATTCCTTTTCTCCAAACTAATTCTTCAAAATTCAGTGGCAGTTTTACATCTCAGTTTAGACCGGCCACGCCTTCAGTGCTTTGTCACGCCCTGCAACCAGTGGCTACCTCCTTGGACAGCATAGCTGCAGAGCTATATAGGCCTTTGTGAAGGCGCTGGCTTTTACTCTGGAAGAGGAAGGAGCCATGGGAGGTTTCTGAGCAGAGGAGTGACATGGTCTGACTTATATTTTGAAGGACCACATTGGTTGCTGTGTTGACACAGCCCATGGTGGGTTGGAGGGGAAAAGCAGGGAGACCAGATGGGAGGCTTTGGTGGTAATCTAAGGTGGTGGTAGCCCCGCTCCCATCCCCCAAGGGTAATGGTGGAGCTGGAAGAACTGATTGAACCCAGCCATATTTTGAAGATGGAGCCAACAGTGTTTCCTGACTTATTGGATGGGATATAAGAGAAAGAGAGGAGGCAAGAAAGAGACCAAGGGAAAAGCATTACGTTTTCATCAGTTTAAATCACTTGGCCAAAGTACCCACATGTCTTTTTCTGTAACACAAATACACACACACAAACAGCATTCAGGAAAAAGGAAGCCCAATCAGAGACCCTAAGGTGAGAGCGTGCCAGGTGGACTCAGAGAGGACCAGTGAGAATGAAGAGGAGCAGCAAGGAGGAAAATAGGAGATGTAGTCAGAAAAGCAACGGGAGGTGGATTGTGAGGGAAATGTGTTGCTTTCTACAATTTCAGGGGAGATGGGGAATAACAAGAAAACTCACCAAAAAACAAAGTCTATGCCTTCGTGTCATGGTTAAAAATTCGGCTTCAGACTCCTCTAGGCCCAAACCATCTCTTTCTGCGATGTTTTTCTCTCCATGTGCACCAGTTCCGTTCACCTGATGCATGTGGAAGGGAGGTGCAGACAAACTGAGCAACGGAGCTCTTTCAATCTGTGCCAGGACAGGAACGCTGCCCAGAGGCAGCCCTGCCGTGACGGTGGTGAAATTCAAACTTTAGAGCCTTCACTTGCATGGCCCCTTCCAAGGTCCTCTGCTTAATTTTGAACTTGTGCTTTGATTTTCTTTTCCTTAAAGAGGGCCTCTCCAAATTGTAGGACCAACAAAACCTGCGTAGAAAGAACACCCCATTTTAGACCTCTCTTAGGAATAAAAACACCTGACTTGGTTAAAAGTCGGGAGGGCCTTGGCCTGTCTGTTAAGCACACCTAAGACGGATCATTTACACCACCGGAAGGTAGCCTACACCTGCCCACCTGCCGCCCTTTAGGAAGGGCGTGAGCTGGAGAACGTCTGCTCACACGACAGAGGGGCAGCACAGAGAGGCTGAGCACTGAGGCTGGTTGGTGTGGGCTAATGCAAGCCTGAAAGTGCCAGCAGGGGTGACTGCATGGAATAAACAAGTTTGCTTCGCTCTGGAAGAGAATGAGGCCAAAACAGAGCATCGGTGCTGAGAAATGGAAGGAGGAGGTATGCTGAGGACACCACTGAGCCCATGAACCTATTCCTTCCTGAGGCCGGCCCTGCCTTCCTTTCTCCCACTCCTGTAAACCAGTACATCCTCTTTGTGGACTTGGGATGGTTTGAGTTGGGTTTCTGTAACTCGAAACCAGTATGTTTTTAGTAACAAACACTATTCCGTAAGTATTGCAAATTATGGCGGACAAAAAATACACTGCCATAGAAAATAATCACAGTAATTATTAAATGAAAAAAGTCAAATTGCAGAAAAGTATCTTTCATAGCATTCTATTTGTGTATATAAAGTGCATTATGTGTGTGTGTGATTTTACTTTATTCTTATTTACTTTATTTTATTTTATTTTTGGTAAATGCCTGGAGAATCACTGGAAGAACATTTACCACCCTATTAGCAGGAAGTGAGATTGGGAAATTTGTACAGTTCTGCACTGTTTTCTGATAATGAACATGTATTACCTTCATAAAAAAAATACTTAATGTAAAAAAGGAAACGGAAGAAAGTCACTGAATGTATCCCATCTCTCTGATTTTCCTGTCAGAGTTAGAGGCACAAAATGAAAATGGTTCTGTTGTTAAGGCAATCAACACTAGGTTGACTGAGAGAAATAGACTTAGTTACACAAAACTAAGTCTAAGATAAGTTTGCATCGCAGGGCACTAAATGCCCAGAGCCTAAACAGTTTATTAAAATACAAAAAGAGCTGAAAAGTGATCATTGCTGTTTGTCTCACAGTTTGGAAGTAGAGAAGGTGGGGGGCAGGGGAAGTAGAGTCATACTTGGGGTGTCTTTGCAGAGGTGAGGAGTGGAGACTGGGAACCCACGGGCTAGAACACAGAGGGGGCCTTCACAGGCACTCAGAACCTGGGGCATTACCACTTCCGATTACATGGTGCAGCAAAGACCTTGTTGAGCAGTCACTGAAAGGGCAGACATTAAAGGAGAGGGTGGAGAGGAAGTTCAGAGGGATCAGAAAGCTGCAGCAAGTGAAAAAGGCTGATCCAGAAGTGGAACCTCAACTTCCCCATGCTCCGCCCCTCCAACTGAGGTGGGACAGACTCCGGGGGGCGGGGGGTGGCCTTAACAGACTCTATTACCTTGTTCAAAGGGCTCAGGGTAAAGGGGGCACCATGGCCTTGTATATGGTTAGAGAGGCAACACAGAAAAAGACATATATTTCTTCTGATTCACATGACACCAACTTCCAGAAATTAATAAAAGAAAGCTTAAATCTCTGTCATAACTCACCAATTGCACAAAGTTTACAAATCTGACATGTAGCACAGAATCAGAGATGGGCTGATACATTTAGGACAAATGTACCAAAAAGAACCTGAGATGAAAGGGGCTGAGTCAGAGGCAGTATCAGCTTCTATTTTCAGAAAACAGCAGCACTGGTCACAAAGTGAAAGGCAGGTGGTATGCAGGCACTTGCACTGAGACAGAGCCCCATCAGTCTCTGGTCACAGCTGCACACAGAGATAGCGATTCACTATCTCCCCATCTGAGGAACTAAGATAAAAATTGCATAACAACATAGTTCTTCCCCAAAGAAAACATGCACTAATGGGCACCCTGCTTATGGGTTAAACTCAGTGTTCCCTGCTGATCTACAGCCTCTAGGACCAAGTTCTCCCCCTACCTAGAAGCCCGTTTGCAATAGTAATCACCTCTGGACACGCTCGGCATTGGGGAACTCTTCTGTCTTGGCAGCTAGGTAGAGGCAGAGGCAGAACCTTAGTGCCAAGTCTTTGCACTGTGACTTCAAATTTTGTTTTGTTTTGTTTTTTTATCTTCTAACCCTGGATCTCTGGCAATCCCGGCCAGCCAGCCATCCACATCCATCCAATGAGGACAGTGTCCGCACTAAAGCCAGGCACTGGGAGACATTATGGAACCAGATGTGAGCATGAAGCTGCCATTATAATGGCATGAGCACAGACTTGCCAAGTCACTCTCTAAACCTCAGTTTCCTCAACCTTAAAAGGCAGCTGAAGATGGATACCTCTGAAATTATACTGGGACTGAGAAATAGTGTGTGTAAATTTAGTAGGGCTGCTCCATAAGTGACATTTATTACTATCATCACAGACTATTTGAGGAGAGACATCCAAGTCTAACTGAGGTTTACAATGCACTGCCATTCACTCTGTGATACAGCAAAAGCATGGGGTGTTACTGAAGAGCATGGGGTGGGCTTCTAAATCAATGCTGGAAGTAGGTATAAAGTGAAGTTTCAGGAGTTAGAAGGGTGCATAGGGGTTAGCCAGAAGAAGGTAGGCAGAGCATCTCTGGACAGAGAAAGCAGAGTGTACTAAGGCATGGAGGTGCGAAACACTATTATGCATGGTTTTGGAAAAGAGCCCATGTGACAGAGTAAAGAAAGGGTTTAGGGAATAGATGGCTGTCTCTCTGTGCTGCATTCTGTGTAAGGTCCTCCAACCTATGCTCACGGCTCCCTAACCCTCTCTTCCACTGCAGTCTTCTCTGTTGCTAATTTTTCTACTGGGTTTTTTATTTCAATCTTTTCGTTTTTAGAAGTTCTATGAAGGGGGACCCCAAAAGGCCCAGAATTTATTTATAAAAATTTCTGTAATTATTCTTACATGTTTAAACTTCAGTCACCTTCAAAGTTCTCTCCATTTGAAGCAACACTCCTATTGAGACTTTTTTTCCACTGCCCCAGCCGTTTTTGAACTTGTTGATTTTGATGTCTTTTAGTGCTTCTGCCATTTTTTGTTTTACTTCTTCCACATTGACAAAATGTTTCCCTTTGAGGGCTTTTTTCATTCAGGGAAACCAACACACACAAAAAAAAGTTGCTTGGGCCGAGACCAGGTGAATAGGGAGGGTAGGGCACTGGGTCATGTTGTTTTTGGTCAAAAACTGCTGAACACTGAGCATGGCGTGGGCTTGTAAATCACCCATGATGAAATGGGCAAATGCGTTGAGTCTTCAAAAAAATTCACTGAAGCTGAGCACCGCTTCTCAAAGCAACACCAGCTGGCACACTGGTACAGATGGGCTGCGAGAACGCTCACCGAGCAGAGGAAGCCTGAACTACAAGGGGCGCACCCTCCAGAAGATAATTCTGGGTTTGGGGGGTCTCTCCTTGTATTTTGTTATTTTTCAAATATACTGGATATTTTATAGTCTGTTTCTCTTTCCTCGTATCTTAAATTTCTTTATAATGTATTATAACATATTAGAAACAC
The DNA here is from genome assembly GCA_004024845.1 of Tonatia bakeri. Lineage (NCBI taxonomy): Eukaryota > Metazoa > Chordata > Mammalia > Chiroptera > Phyllostomidae > Tonatia > Tonatia bakeri. Next base: position 85,448 of record PVIA01004731.1, read on the forward strand.
TCAATTTACTTTTAAATTTATTTAAAAGAATTTAAAAGTTTATGTATATATATTTTATCACTCATGTTAAGTACTTCACAGTAAGAGAAGTCCTCTATATATTTTTACTTAATATTTTTATTACTTCAAATTGCTTATGCCTTAGGAGATCAGAACTTACCACTGGATCTTTCTCTTCCCCTGGATGTCTAACTCTGGGTCCTGCTGTCACTATGGGCCCCACTCTCACTACACAACATCATTACTGTAAGTAAGCCCTTGTCGTCTGCCTGTATCTGCTGTTTAATGCGTTTTTCTCCTGTCACTGAGTCTGTCTCCAATTGGCCATATGGCTACTGCAAACTTCATAAATTTAATTTAGGATTTATGATTATTTCTAATTCTCAGAGACTTGCCTCTGTTTTTCTATATCTCTACACTACTGTTGTGTTTGGAGAGTGTCCAAAAGTTTGACCTTTAGATAGGGGATGAAACTGTACGAACTTTTGCTTCTTAATACCATCTGCTTGGTAATAAAAATCTCTGGACAGAAAGAAATTAAGACGGGAAGGAAAATCTGTATATACACCCTTCCCACTATAGAGAACATGAGGGCAGGTATCCTATATTTCAATGATGAGTTTTCAATAATTAGGGGCAGTTTCAACAGACAATTCAATCTGCTATCTACTCTTGTTATAAATCCTAGGTTATAAACTATACTAAAATTATCCTGCATTTTCTAACTAATTTGTGGCTTGTGATCATGTCAATTCAATGATTGCAGTAAAGGACAGATATCACCTGCTTTGTAAACATTCTAGATGAAATCATTTCAGCAACGTTCATTTGTTTCCTATAATAAAACAGATCCCACACTCTTACAAACAAAAGTAAAACACCTGGATTTGTTTTCAAGTCCATACTTGGCCGCTCCTACCTATGGGTGTGATGGACTGCATTCCAGGTGTGAATCTTAAGGATGGCAATGTTCACAAGAAACATTTACCTTGACAATATTTACAGTTTTTTCATTAAACTATATGGATCCATCCTCAAGATCAGCACATAAAACCTACATTGGTCCCTTATCAAACTTTTTACTGTACAGCACATATCAAATCTTGGTTGAGAGGATAACATACAAAATGCTGTTGAACAAAATGCAGCCTACCTGTTAGTTTCCAAAGGCAGCCACAATAAAGTACAAGAGACGGCTGCCTCAAAACAACAGAAATTTACTCTCTCACAGCCTGGAGGCCAGAAGTCTGAAATCAAGGCAGTGGCATAGCCAGCCTCCCTCTGGCATGTACAGGGGAGGATCCTTCACTGGCTCTTCCAGCTTCCTGTGACCCCAGATGCACCTTGGCTTGAGGCAGCCTCATTCCGCTCTTAACCTCTGTCTTCCTGTTGTGTGTCTGTGTGTCTTCACATAGCATCTTCCTCCCTGTGTCTCACTCTTCTCATGGACTGATAAAGAACATCAGTCCATGAGGTTAGGGACCACCCCCTCTTCCATTATGATCTCATTTTAACTAATTATATGTGCAATGACTTTATTTCCAAATAAAGTTACGTTCTAATCTACTGGGGATTAAGACTTCAACACACCTTTTGGGTGGACACAATTCCACTCAATGACACTATTCATTCCTTCTAGAGAAGACTGTAGCTTCCAAATAGGTGTACATCATACTGTCTTAGAACCACAGGAATTTGCTTTCTCTGGACTATGCTTGGATGCCAGGTTCACACCTTTCATTAAACAATGCCACAAGAAAAAGCATAATGAATATCACTATTGTGTTTCTGAATTCATTAAGAACCCAGACCCATATTTTTTTCAGAACTAAGCATTACAAAATTTCTCCGTACACCTTCTTTCTCTCTCTGCCCCTTCCCCAAATTCCAGAGGCCCTTCTTTGGCTGAAATTTGTTTCCCGAGCCCATTTCTTCTACGGCTCACTTCTGCCTCTGTGACTTCCTAAATAAACTTTCTCTTACAATTTGAGTCTTGGCTGCGAATTCTTCTCTTAGCCAGAACTCAAGAACTGAGGTTGCTGAACCGAGGCTAACACCTGGTGCCATGTTTCTGCCACTAATAAAGCTATTGAAAAAAATCACATAGAATTTACTAGAAACTGGTGTAGAATGAAGGTGATCAGAGAGAAGATGAAAGACATGGCCAACAGACAATGGAGAAGTGACATGAGAGTGACTGCTATCTTTGAAGATGAAAATGAATATATGGAGCTGAAAAAAATTTACATAATAGAATTTTCCGAAATAAAGCAGATCTTAAAATTACATTTTGAAAGGGCTCATCACATCCCAAGAAAATTTAATAACAGCTATCTTTTTTAGAATTGCAAGGATTAAAAAAAAATCCTATAGTCACCTAGGCAGGGGGAAAAAGGCCATCTTTGAAGACAAAGAAATTGGACATATTCCAATCAGCGTTAGATGCTAGAAGAAAATGCAACAGTGGTTAATGAATATTGAAGCAGGGAAATTCTATACCTGGTCTACTCACCCTTCATGTACAATGGTAAGAGAAAGAAATTCTCAAATATGCAAGAACTGAAAAAAAAAACATAACATGTAGGCACTTCTGAAAATTTTATCAGGAAAAAATTCAAGACAATGAGCAGATAAATAATAATAATGAATTCATGAATGAAAAACTCATGAGGTACAAAAAGTCTGGCAATGAACTTTGAATCTATTTATACCTAAAACTGTATTTAAATCGCTGGTGTTCTGAGTCATAAAAATGAAATAAAATTGTCATCATGCTTTAAAAATTACATGATGTAAAGAATAATATTCTGATGATAATAGACTGGAACAAAAATCATATTTGTCCTCCAAATTAGTAAAAAGGTAGGGAAAGAAGAAGATAATCTAAATAGATCAATTAATTATCTTTCATCATCATTTCATTTCTAAGGGGACTTGACAAATATAAATGTAAACATATTGTTAAAATGCACTGTACAATGTCAAATGGCTTGGGTATGGTAGATGGCATTCTAAAGTGGCTCCAATGGCTTCTGCCTCCTGCTATTCATGACCTTACATGCTGGTTGGACACAATGGTTTGACTCTAACAAAGAGCACATGGCAAAATGATGGATTTCACTTCTGAAATTAAGCTATAAATGACTATTACTTCCGGCTTGCTTACATTGCTTCTCTGACTCTTTCACACACTTTGATAAAGTTTAGTTCCTCTAGAAAGGCCTGTATGGCAGGAACCCGAGGCTCTTGAGGGCTCCTGAGGAACTAAATCCTGCCAATAACCAGATGGATGAGCTTGAAAGCAGATCCTCCCTCAAGTGTGGCCTTCAGCAGAGAAAAGAGCTTGGTCCAGTCCTGACCACAGCTTTTGAATACTCTGAAGCAGAGGACTCAGCTGCCATGCCCGGATTCCTGACCCACAGTAAGTACAAGGTAAAAAATGTGTGTTGTTTTAAGCTGCTAAATTGTGAGGTGGTTCTTTACACAGCAATAGATAACATACACCAAGGAAGATAAAAATAATAAAATAAAACAAAAACAAACAAAATAGATGATAAGGCAAGAGAGAAAACAAAGAAGCGATGAGGATTCAAAATACAAACAGACATAACAGATAAAATTAAACATATCTAATTAAAATAATCTTAAAGGGGGTTAAAATAAGCTTTTTTTAAATGATTAAATTGACACAATTTATAATCTCTATAATGGCAAAACATACTAATCACAGTAAAGTTATTATAGTATGAATCTTATGTATCCAATAATGTAGTATTAAAATACAAATTCAAAACTTCAAGAAATAAGAGGAAACAGTTTTAAAGAAGTGAGAAGATTTCAGCAATTTATTTTGCCATTCTTGAAAAATCAAAAAGAGAAAAAAATATGATACATTTAGAAGATGTGAACAACATGATTTAAAAAGATTGATGATAATATCTGGTATATAATAGATGCTCAATAAATATTGATTAAAATCTTATTGCCTGCAAAGAAAAAAATACTAATATTTTAGCTCCTCATGTAACATTTACAAAAAAAATCTAATTCACAGGAAAAAAAATTTAGACCATATGTACCAAACACTCAACAGGGATAATTCTAGGAATTATCACTTATTGGAATTATTGGAAATTCTCACTCTTTGTTACTAATTTATGGTTGTTTTAATATTTTACCAGATACTTAGTTTTTCATAATAAATAGGATTTTACAATGTTCCATCTTCTTATCTCTAGAGTTTTCTGGAACCGTTCCATTGTATTTCATTTTTGACAGGAAATACTGTTCCACCTTCCTTCCAAGAATAAATAGTTCATAGTTCTATCTTCTCTTGAATGTTATTCCATCAATTATCCCACCTGCTCTGAATTTTCATGTTTCGGCTTCTACTGGCTTCCTTACTTCACCTTACAAACACAGTCCGTTGTCTCCTGTTCCAATTCTAGAGCACCCCTTCACTTTAATGGCCCAGCTTCGCTGACCTTTGCCAAAATTCTACACCGCATCCTCCATTGCTACAATTACAATCCACCTCTTGTAGATGTACATTTTATTGGATCAATATTGTTTATATGCTTTTGTACTTACAGTAATTACCAGCTTGTTCCCAAATCCCAAGCTCCATCAGAGGGGTTAACTCCATCAAAAAGATCAGGGGCAGGGGTGGAGAATACTACACGCTCTGCAAAAGTCAGGTCCTCTCCTTGCAGAAGTCATGAGTGAGCACTGCCAGGACTGAGTCCTCCCCTCCCCAGGCTGTCGACGTCCCACCGACATGGATCAGAAGTCCATTTAGGTATCAGGCCTCTTTGCCTCCAACGCCAGAACCAGGGAACCCAAACACTCATCTCTATTCCCCACATTCACAGCCTCCCCCACCGTTGTAATATTTTTTCACTCCTCTGAAACTGATTTCAATATCCCCTGTATCCCTGTTTATGTCAGTCACCTCAAGAAGTCCCAGGCACCCAGATCTCTCCCAAACTCTCGGCCCCTAAAAATCTCTCTCCATCTTGCAGCCCTCCCCAACCCCTGAAATTCTTCCACTGTGCTCTCTGGTATTCATGATTCCTCTCTCACTCTACTTTTCATTGCTACCACACTGGATCAAGCCATAGTATTTTTTGCCTGGATTATTGCAATAGTTTCTTGCCTATTCGCTCTTACCGTTGGCTCTCTATGACCCATCGTGGATAGAGCAGCCAGAATAATCCTTTGAACATTATTCCTGATCATGTCACTTCTCTGCCCAAAACTCTCCAGCAGCTGCTCATTTAGTGCAGCATGAAAGCCAAAGTTCTCGCAATGCCCTACAAGTCCCTCATCACCTGTCCCAACCCAATCTTAGTCCTGAATCCTCTCATTCCCTATTCTCTCCAGCCCAGCCACACGTCAGCATCCTTGGTGTTTCTTGAAAACTTCAGGCACACACTCACCTTGAGGCCTATGCCTAACTGTTCTCTCTTTCTGGAGTGTTCTTCTCTCAGAAATGCACCAGAAAATTCTCTTACCACTCCAGATCTTTCCTTGTATGTCACCTTCACAATAAAGCTTACCCTGATCACAATATTTAACATTTCAACCCACACTCTCTCCTGCATCCCCAATCTCCTTTATCTTGCTTTACTTTTTATAATAAATCACTTTTTGAATATACCAAAGAATTTACTTAATTTATGTTTATTATTAATGTCTGCCTCCCCGTACTCACATTAGAATGTAAGCTCCATAAGGGCAGTAAACTTCTGTTTTATCTGTTGATATATCTCAAGTAACTAGAATGGTACTTAGCACGTAGTTAGCACCTAAACGATATTTATTGACTTATTGAATAAATGGTTCTCAGTCCTGTCAAACCTAATGCCCTTTTAATAACAAAGTTGGGGTAATATGCTGTTTAACATTATGAAGGTACCTACACATGTAATTTTTAAAAATTCAAAGCTATAGCTGTAACTATAACAGAGGACAAAGTAAATTCATGATTCAACGTGGAAATGCTCAGGCAAGCCTAAACTAAGAGACACAATAAAACAGTCAGATACTTGCCTCCATCTTTAGAATAGCCATTAAATAGCCACAAAATGGACAGTATTAGTCATTGAAATTCCAAGAATATACCACCACATTCCAGGAAAATTTAATATGTCTTAAACTGTGTGGAAAACACTTCGTTTTTATGTAAAATAGATTTTAGGCTCAGGTAAATATGAACAGTTTTTCCATCTCCATCAAGGAGCAGTGGGAGAGTCAAGTGTCACACAGGATACAGGACAACTCTTTGGCGCAGAGAACGGTCCTGAGCATTGCAATATGTTTAGTGTCTTTGGCTGACCAAATGCATTCTAGTCGTTTCCCCTCTGCAATCACTGGGACAAGCAAAATTACTCTGGTAAGTTTCACAACAACTCCTGGAGGCAGTTCCATCTCAACAGATTCTTGATTTGTAAATCCAGTGGCCTCTATTCTGTTGTCACTGGCTACCTCCCTGTAGTGTCTGACCCATTCAGGAACTCCTCCTCACTCCACCTCACCCCCTGGGTTGCCTGTCACTGCACTCTTGCAGACCCCCCTCCCCCAATTCCTGCCTGGTGTCATTGTCTAACTCCTTACCTCCCCCTGCCTATCTCTGTTGCCTTTCCTTTTTCCTCTCCATGCAATCTTCAACTACCTCTCCTAAGTAATTGACTCTTAAAGCTCCACGCTACATATGATATCCAGATCCATACTTCCAAATGCCACTTTGCCATTCATATACACAAAGCAGTGAGTTATACATGCCCAACACCAAACTAGTCATTTTCCTCCAAGCCATGTTATTCTGTCAGTTGTACCTATTTATGTGAATGACAACATCACCCACTTAATCTAAAAATGACAACCATCTTTTATTCTCTAGTCCTCTTTCCCCACACGCAGTTGATGGCACTGCTCTGTCCATTTTTCCCTCTGAAGTGTCTCTTAACTGCTTCCTCTCTACCTCTGTACTTCAAGCTATCATTACCCAGAACTTAGAAAATTTCATAGCCTCCTAACTGGTACTTTTACTTCCATGTATCTTTTGATGCTTCCACAAAAGGAGTTTCTGCAGATAATAATAGTATAAATAAATAATACTATTTATACTTAGTATAGTGCCTGGCATATAATAAGTATAAATAATATTTATACACTATAGTAATATTAATATATTTCAAATTTTACCTATTTAATTAATAATAAATAATAATCATTTTATTATACAAAGTGCTTTCCATATCCTTTAATTCACACAGTCACATCATAAAGCGGGAACTATTATTTAAATCTCAAAGATGAGCTTTGGGAGGCCAAATAACTTACCTAAGATCACAGAGGTAGTTCTGAAGTGACAACACTAGGATTCCAGGTCCATCTGGCTTCTAAAACTTGTTTCTTTTTGTTTTAAAAATACACACACAACTTCTTCTATGGTCTGTAGACTAATTACAATGTCCTATTCAGTCTATCCCTATCCCACCTGCCTTGTCCTTCCCACTCTATTCCTCCAGTCCACAGGTTCTTCTTTTAGTTTTACTTACATCCTTATTTCACAAGGACCTATTCCCCGGTATTTCAAGGAAGTCCTTCAGAGCAGGCTCCTCTTCTTTCACTTCCCCACCACTTCTGTCTGCAGCTCCTACCTCCCTTCCCCCAAGAGAGGGTTCTGGAAGGAAATGGACAGTGTGAGTGGCTCCAATCTTGGTACGTGCTAACAACAACAACAAAAATCGCTGCATCTTGTGTTTTTCTCTGCCTCCTTGTTGCTTTATGGGTCTCATATAATAAATCTGACACTGTCGAGTGTTCTACAAATGTAAGGTGCAATGATTTGCCCTCCCTTTGCATACCCAGGGCTTCAGCTCAGTTCTCTGTGAGCAACAGAATCGGTGTTTCTAGCAGGAATGCCACGTGTGTGCTGGGGGTGAAAGAATAAGTAAGGCCCTAAATAACATAAACTTGGCCTGGGAAATCGCTTTCTCATTGCCAAAACCCACTGAAAAAAAACGTGGTTTTCGTCTGAAACTCCCCAGCGTAAAAGTCTTTCTAGGAGTGTTCCCCTCCCCCCAGTCCCTGGGGGATTTAAGTTTTTAATACTGTCCTGCCTTACATTCAAAAGGCCCCTTCTCCAGGCCATTCCCATCACTTCACTCCCTGACCTTCCAGGTTCCTGCGGGCCCTGCTATCGACCCCCACCCCGCCCCGCCAGCCCGGGGAGGACTACAAGTCCCGGCGTGCCGCGCGCGCCCCGCTGGCTGGCTGTACCGGGGCTGGGCGCTCAGCAACGACGAGCTCTGCGCCGGGTAGACCCTCCCGGCACCGGCCGTGCGGAGAGGTGAGTGATACACTAGTGCTGCGAGTGCTGTGGGAACGCTCCCACCCTCGCCCTTCTCCAGGGTGAAAGGAAACGAAGAAAATCCCAATAAAAATCCTCCCTCGTCTCTGCTGTGTGTCTGGTGCCTCTTCAGCTTGTTGCACCCACGAGCGTGTCACCCTGGAGTGGAACTGGGGGCAGAAGCGTGCCGGCGGCGGAGGCTGCGGAGTAGAGTTCGTGGGATGGAGCCGGGTGGTGGCGTGGCTCGGCTGGGACCACACTCCCTTTCCAAAGACAGGCTGCCCCGGGGGACCCCAAACTCAGAACTAACCGTTTCTTCTTGAAAGTCTTGGCCAGAAACTTTTCCTTCTGTCGCCGGTGCCACAAGCGACTCATTTGGTTTTCGAACGGCGCCGCAGGTCCAGGAGACTTTCTGGCGTCCTCTCTCCTGTCTTCTGTCCTGCACCCAGTGCCCCTTCTTCAGGCCACTCCTCACTTTCCCTTGAACCGCGTTTGGGGACCGTTGAACTCTGCCATGCCCTGGGGAGACTTATCGAGATTTGTTCAGCAGCCATATGGACCCAGGTCTGCACTGTGGTGTGGGCTGGGCACTCTTGGGGGCCGATCCGGCGGGAAGCAGGGGCGATGGCACCTGTGGAATGGCACTGGCTTTCTGGGATAGGCTGCTCGTTCTGGGGGATGGCTCCTGGTCAATAAAAGAAACGTAAGGGAGGCGCCCCGTTTCAGTCCCTTTCTGAGCCATCCCCCCGCCCCATCTGAACCCATTCCCAAGTGTGCTCAGAAGTTCTGCTCCAGAATCCCAACACAAGGACCAATGAATGGTATTTTAGCACTGTCCGTAATAGCCTGGATCAGAGGATCTAGTTTGTTTGCATCTCTCACACCCTATACTAACATACACACACCGTGGACACTACACATTCTGCAAACACATATACATTACACACAACACAACAGGTGCAACAGCCACACACTGCACATAGCATACAATTGCACTCATCACACACATTGCACACACATCCGAGAGGGGACCCAAGAACCAGAATTTATGAAAAATTGTGAATTTATTCTTACATGTTTAAACTTCAGTCACCTTCAAAGTACTCTCCATTTGATGCAGTACATCTATGGAGACTTTTTCCCACTGCCCAAAATAGTTTTTGAATTCTTCAATTTTGATGCCTCTTAGTGCTTTTGCCATTTTTTGTTTCACCTCTTCCACATCAGCAAAGTGTTTACCTTTGATGACTTTTTTTCTTCTGGGGAAACAAAAAAAGTCATTCTGACACTGTGAGTAGGTAGGGTGGGGCATAGGAGTCATGCTGTTTTTGGTGAAAAACTACTGAACATAGCGCAGTGTGGACAGGTATGCTCATAAATCACCCATCATGAACTGGGCAAGCATCTTGAAGGAGTCTTCAAAAAAGAATTACTGAAGCCAAATGCAGCCTCTCACAACAATGCCAGCTGATACACTGATACAGATGGGTTCCTAGAACATGCACCTAGCTGGGGAAGCCTGTACTACAAGAGGACTGCCCTCCAGAGGATAATTCCATGTTTTTTGTTTTTTGTTTGGTCCCCACCTTGTGCATTACACCATTTATGCTACACACCATGAACACCATACACACTACATACTTACCATTTTTATTAGCAGAAAATAAGGTTAATAGTTCATTGAAGGGTGTGGAGATGAAGTGGGTGAGCACTAGTATATATATTTATACCCACAAATGTCATTTTATTCCAAAGTTAGAAACTAGCTCATGCGTGAAACCTCCTAGTGTCAGAATTTAGAATGCCTTTGTGGCTCATTATTTATGAAATGGGATTATTTCCTACACCTTCATAAACGCTTACTCTCATCTCAGGCAAACTTTGATCACAGCAGGCAAGAGAGGAGGAGGTGTTCTTTTCTATATGTAGGAAGAAATTCTTGGAGAATCTTCACAGAATCCTTCTTCCTGTGATTGTGTCTAAGTAAGACTTGGGTGTGACCACATTTTCATTGCCCCTCCTTTCAAGAGTGGAGCTGAGTCTGATTTTGCTCTGACGGGCGGCAGGATGGTACTGTCAAGCCACCTTCCTTGGCCCCAGGACTCAGCCCTCCCCTGTTCCATTTGAGTTTATCTGAAGAACAGTTCATTTCAGATTAATTCCAAAAGCATTATAAAATCTGTTGGTGAAAGAGCTCTCTATCTCCAGAGGAGTTCATCATTTTGATCAGCGACAGTAAAAGACCCACCTATTTGACCCTTGCTCAATAAATCGTGCTAAAAAATATATGAACACTTAGAAGTGTCCCATAAATTATTGCTTGCTTTTTCAAGGGGGCAATGGCAAAGATGGCCAGAGAGAAATCTTTCTCAGCAATGGTTTTGTCAAGAAGTTCAAAATTTCTAATACCGTTCCTGGAATAAGTAAGAGAAAAAAGTAAATTCAGTTTGCAAATTTAGATCATAGGTCCTGATCTAGTGACCTTAAAAAGTTCTAAGGAAAAGGGTGACCCACAGATTTCTCCTCAATTCTGCCTGAAATCTAAACAGTATTACAGCAGCTGATGACTTTTTCTAGGATCCTCCTTGGAAACCTGTATTCTCTGTCCTATCTTAGTGGTTTTGTTCACGTCTTGGCCTACAAGTGTCCAAATGCTGGCAACTATGTGTTTCATGTGTTTGCAGCATGTTTGTGGGATGGGCATGTGTGTCTTCAGCCTTGTTTCCAGCCAAGCAAGAGAACTGTGAGACTGATCAGGGTAACTTCACCAGAAGACCCTGCCCAGTCTCCACTCCACCTCCCAGTTTCCTGAATTTGGATTTAGGATGGTGGAAGATACAGTGAATTTGAGGGTTGGCATAACATCTTTTTCATATGTAACTAATAGAATACCAGATACTCATAGATAATAAGTGTGAATTGAATGTATGCAATTATGCTTTTTCTGTGAAACTGGAATAAACAGGTAAAATTAAACCTCCCAGAACTAATTATTTTGGAGAGTAAGGTTTGCTTCATTTTTAATTTTTGCTAACTTCATCTGGTAGGATGAATACCAAAATAAAAGAATGTGGGTGTTCTCTAGAGATCTGGTCATCTACTTTGCATCCTCTGAAATATGTTATTTCCTGCATAATGAAGTAAAAGGATTTTCTGTTGGGCATTGCGTTCCTTATCCTCACAAAGAGATCACTTAAAAGCCAGCCCTGGGAACTTTGTATACAAGTCTCTATTAGGGAAAAAGAGAAACGCGGGAATGCAGCTTCTGCGTGTTCACTGGATATAGTGCATACACACTAGGTTCTTTCTCTTCTTTTCTCTTCTATTTTTTCTCCCACTGGGGAGAAAAAGAGTTTGAAACGTGACATTCATGTTCAGAACAATAGCAAACACTTACCATGCAGCAACAATGAAGGGGAGGGCGAAAATAAGCTATAGATACAGCTTGTTTTTCTACGTGCAGGGGAGGTGTAGGGAGAATTGTGCAGTTCTTGCACTCGGGATTCATTCACTTCCACTAATTGGGCTGAAGGTAGTTTGCAAAAGTGAACGGGCACACTGTAGCTTTAAAAAGTCAGCCATGAACCAGAAGGCAGTTGGTGCAGCTTGTGTGTGATTCCTAACGTCATGTTGGCTCCGAGCCAGCCTGGTTTTATTTCACTGTGTCAAATTGTACCTCCTTATTGAATTCCTTTGCCAGCCTACTTTGTGAAAGAAAACATTGGGGTTTCTTTGGCTGTTCTTGATAAGCCTATAAAAAATGACATGTTTTAGTTGCTTCTAGGTAGGTTTTCTTTTTACTCTTCCACAAAAAAAAAAAGAAAATAATAATAATAATAAGACAATGTAGTGTGGTGTTAGAGAGTATCATTGTGAGTGTTTTGTTTTGTTTTGTTTTCTGAGATGCTTAGAAAATGGTGACTATGTGAACAGTTTCCAACTGAAGTGAAATCATTCTTTTGGCATGGAGCAGCCGCACTATCTTCTGTCTCCTCTGTGACGGTGTGTGAATGTATGTTAATGCCTATATGTATATGCAATGTTGGGTTTCTCTCTGAATGCTCTAAGTGCTTTGGCGACTGGAAGTTTGTGTGTGTGTATGTGTGTGAGGAGTGAAGATTATCCCACACTTACAGTATTATTTGTTAATCATCTACTTCTCTAACAGTGATAAAATCTTGTGAATATACTAAATGGTGCACTTGTCATGTCAGAGTAATCCCTAGAGAAGGGGTGCCGAAGTAGAAAGTGATTTGAGAGGAAATGTATTTAATTTATGGCTTCAGCTGTAGAAGAGCAAGCACGTTTCAGAACTAGTTTTTTTTTTTTTAAAGCAGTTTTGTTCATAGCTTTTTCATCTTGCTAATTGCATATTAGTTGCGGAGGTTTTTTATTTTTTCACAGTGCTCATCCTACTAAACAAAAAGACAAAGTGATGGATGCTATTATATCTCCTTGAATGTTCTGGTGATTTTTACATAAATCTAGTTAGCTGCCTACCCTCTCTTACACACATCCTAGCACCACCTTTCTGTGCTAAAGGCTATCTGACATTTTTGTGAGCTTCCAGCGTTATCAAAGCGTGGCCATCTCACGGGTTTGTGAGGCTTTCACTGAGAGTGTGTGAGGTAGGGGGATACTTGCTAACAAAAGCGTTAAGTGCTCTTTGGCATTGTTACGAAAAAAATATAGAAAGAGTGGGAGTGAACAAAAAACCCCCAACCAAATGCAATAAGAAAAAAGAAATCACAGCCCATGGTGGAAAGGGGCAGGAAAAGGGGGATTGTTTTTCTCCACTTTGCCTCAATTTGTGAGTTGCAATATCTTAAGTGAGAGCTTGCACCCAGAGGAAGCTGTGCCAGTTCACACAGAACTTGTTTTGAACAAGGATTCAATTTCATTTGCAAATGCTTATTGTCAAGGCAGGGAGTGCCAGTACAGAGGAAAGCACCCCTATCCGTCTCCTCCAGTTCTTTAGGTTTAATCACATCTCTCCAGTCGCTGAGGGAACTGGAGATTTAAACAAACATACGTGAACTGGTGTGAAGCTGTAAAAGGAACCATTATGTTTCCGATCAGAATATATATTCGCCTCTCACTTTCTAAGAATTAAACACAAGCTTTTCTCCCTTATTAATTAGTTGCTGAAGTAAAGGAACCCTGCAGCCTTCCCATGCTATCTGTTGACATGGAAAACAAGGAAAATGGCTCTGTCGGTGTAAAAAAGTAAGTGAAACTGGCTTGTGAGTTCTGCTTCTGCAAACAGAGGGACTTGGTTTCTATTTTTATACTTCTTGCTTATCTACTACAAGGCACTGTTTGGGCTCGTCTTGTCCTGGTTGGTCTGCACTGGCCGCCAGCCTCCTTTCTCACCCTTAACCTCAGTTGCCTTTTTCCATATTCCATTTCTAAGACCGATGACTCAGGCATCAAACTATGCAAAAAAGGTTAGTGGATCAAGCTTTGGAACAGGGATGGTTCAAGATTTCAGCCCTGCATTCTCTGTATGAAAAAAAACCAACAAACATTGAGCAGACATACTCTGCCTTCCAAGTCCATAGGCTACAAGGGGGGCAGAAAAGAGAGCTGAAGCCTTTTTAAATAAAATCACCTCTCTCAAAGCTGAGAGCTACAATGAAGGAAGGAAAAAAGCTTCAGTGAGGATACTAAGTTTTAACAACTCTCCTGTGCTAATTTTATGAACTTTTCTTTGAATGTGGAAGATTTCAGTATATACCATAGCATTCTATTTTAATGTCTGTTCTCACATTTGAAATTTCTAATTGTATTTGTGTGAGTTATATGCTTGTTGTTTTTTAAATAGGAAAATTCAGTCGCATTATATAGCATATTCTGAAGCAGAACAAAAAGTTAACTCACTAAGATATCTGTGAGTATCTGAAAAAATTGTATATTCTCATTTATGAGTTACATTGAAGCTAATAACCACTTTGATTACAAGGATAAAGTTCCGAAGGGATATTATCTGCTTCATTTCTTTCCATGTCATTTATTTTAAAATTGCCTTCAACTTGAGCTTTGGAGGGAGCTCATTACATGCAGACCATGGAAGCTGTGATGTTTGAGTGAGGAAACACTGTGCTATCTGTGTTTATAAATAGAAGGTATATTGTCCATTACAGTTACGTTAAACTTAATAAAGTCTGCTTTTTAGAATTCTCAGATAATTTATATGAGTGCCGTGATGCCATCCTTATTCCCATTCTTGAAATTCGGGGTAGGTAGATGGAGGGGAAGTGAAAGAAACAGCCCTTTTGTGCATGCGTTATGGCAGTGCTGTGCAATGGAACCTGAGCGTTGACGGCAAAGCCCTGTTCTGTGCTGTCCAGAATGGTAGCCACTAGCCATGTGTGGCTGTTAAAAACTTGAAATGTGACTACAGTAACTAATGAACTGAATTTTTAATTTTATTCAATTTTAATCAATTTTGAGAGTTAACAGCTTTATTGAAATATAATTGCATATAATAAACTACACATGTTTAAAGTATGAAATTTGGTAGGTTTTGACATCTGTATACACCCATGAAATCATTACAATTAAGATAATCAATATACCCATCATCCCCGAAGTTTCCTCGTAATCCTTCATATTCTCCATTGCCCACCCCTTCACCCTTCCCTGCCTATGCATTCTCAGGCAACTGCTTATATGTTATTATAGATTAGTTTGCTTTTTCTACAATTTTACACAAATGGAATTATTCAGAAAGTACTTTTTTCCCAATGGGTAAAGGGTCTAGTTTCATTCACTCAGAATGATTAATGTGGGATTCATTCATGTCGTAGTAAGTACTAATAGTTCATTACTTTTTATTGCTGAGTAATATTTCATTGTATGGATATATAATAATTTGTTCACTGTTTATCCATCCACTCGTTGGTAGACATTTGGGTTGTTTACATTTTTTAGGTATTAGAAATAAAGCTGCTTTGACCATTTGTATACAGGTCTGTGTGTGGACATATGCTTTTATTTCTCTTGGATAAATATTTAGGAATGGGATGGCTGGGCTGTATGGTAGGTGTGTGTTTAACGTTTTAAGAAACTGCCAAACTATTTTCCAAACTGGTTGTCCTATTTTACATTTCCACCAACAGTGTGTGAGCATTCCAGTTCTATATACTCATGAACATGATTTGAAAATATTTCCTCGTACTATGTGATTTGTGTTTTCATTTTCTCTTTAGTGTCTTTCAAAGTATAGATTTTGATTTTGATGAAGTCCAGTTTATCAATTTTTAAATTATATTGATAGTGCTTTTAGTATCACATCTAAGAAATATTTGCCTAACCCAAGGTCACAATTTTCTCTTCTGATTTCTTAGATTCAGGCCTATGACTTTTTTGTGTATAGTGTGAGATGAAGATAACAGCATTTATGTTGATGGGGGTGGTTGTTCTTTTGCCTGTGGATATCCAGTTATTCTAGCACTTGTTGAGTTGTTTGTTGAAAAATTGATTGATTGTATATGTGTGAACCTATTTCTGGATTCACTATTTTATTCCAGTGATAATTTTCTATACATTCATGCCAACACAACACTATTTTGATAACTATAGCTTTATAATAGATCTTAACATCAGTTTGTGCTATCTATCCAACCTCGTTCTTCTTTCGCAAACTTGTTTTGCCTCTCCTGGGCCCTTTGCATTTTCATATGAACTTTAGAATCAGGTTGTCAGTTTCCACAAAAGAAATGCCTACTGGTGATCTGATTGTCATTGCATTGAAGTATAGATCAGTTGAGGGAGAACTAACATTTTTAACAATACAGTATTTTACAACTCATTAACACAGCATTTTCTCCATTTCCTTAGGTCTTCTTTAATTTCTCTCAGCACTGTTTTATTTTCAATGTGCGGGTTTTGTGCGCCTCTACATATTTCATATTTTTATTCTGTGATAAATGGTGTTGCTTTTTAAATTTTAATTTTTAATTGCTTGTTGCTACTCTCTGGAAACATGGTGGATTCTTTTACATCTACCTTGTATCCTACAACCTTGCTAAACTCACTTAGGTTTAAACTCACTAAACTTGTAGTAGGTTTTTGGTTTTTAACCAGACAATTACGTTCTATGAGTAAAGACAGTTTTACTGCTTCCTTACCAATGTGGATGCCTTGTATTTCTTTTTCCTACCTTACTACACAGAATAAGACCTACAATGAAAAGCGGGATAGAAGCGGAGAGATTAGACATCCTAGTTTTGCTCCTGATCGAAAGAGAAAACATTTCATCTTTTTCTGTTCTTTCTTCTTCTGTACATAATGTCTCTTTTTTTCCTGTCTGCTTTTACTTTTCCTCTTTCATTGATTTTTAAGCAGCTTGATTATGAGATTCGGTGTAGTTTTCTTCATCTTTCTAGTGTTTGAGATAGGTTTTGGTTTTCTTTCTTTTTTTGTTTTTTGTTCTGTGGCTTAGTTTTCATCAAATTTGAAAAATTTTCAACCATTATTTTTCAATTTTTTTTTGGTTTCTCCTCATTTCTCCTTTGGGGACTTCTATTATAGGTATACTTGATGAGTCGATATTGTCCTACAATTCACTAATGCCTGTTAATTTTTTTGTCTTGTATCTCTGTATTTCACTTTGAATAGTTTCTTTTGCTTGCCTTCAAGTTCATTAATTTTTTTATGAAATGTATAATCTCTTGTTAACCCAATACATTTTTCACTTCAGACAATGTAGTTTCCCTGTCTAGAGTGAAACTTGGATTATTTTTTTATATTTTCCATGTCTCTACTTAACATATTTGGTCTTCTCTCTAGTTTCTGAACAGATGAAATACAGTCATAATAAAATTTTCAATGTACTTGTCTACTAATTCTGTCATTTCTCAATCAGTTCCAGTTGATTGATTATTCTTCTCAATATGTGTTTTATTTTTCTGCTTTGCATGCCTGGTAACTTTTGTTATTCAAACTACATTAAATTACACTTGACATCAATAGTACATTAGTTTCAGGTGCACGACATAGTGATTCAGCATTTGTTTACCTCACAATGTGATCACCACACTAAGTCTAGTAACCATCAGTCACCATACTAACTTATTATAATATTATTGACTGTATTCCTAGTGCTGTGTGCTACATCTCCATGGCTTATTTATTTTATAACTGGAGGTTTATACTTCTTACTCCCCTTCACCTTTTTCACCCACCCCTTTGTACCTCTCCCTGCTGGCAACCATCAGTTTGTACTGTTTCTGTGTATCTGGTTTGGTTTTGTTTGTTTTATTCTTTTAGATTCCACATGTGAATGAAATTGTACACTATTTATTTTTCTCTGAATTATTTCACTTAGTGTAATATCCTTTAGGTCCATCTATGTTGTTTCAAATAGCAAGGTTTCATTATTTTTTATTGCTGAGTAATATTCCATCATATATAAATATATACCATATCTTTATCCATTCAGCTGTCTGTAGATACCTAGGTAGCTTCTAAATTCTGGTTATTGTAAATAATTCTGCAATGAACGTACGGATTCATATACAGGTTCCAGCAGAAATAACGCCATTGAGTGTGGTTGGCAGGGCATGTGAATGTCTCACACCAGGCGGACAACAATTTGAACATTTCCCCTAAAATGGTGTACGGTGTGCTGGAGTATGATATTGTTATGTTCCAGAATTACATGCTTATGATTTTGTATTAAAAGATTTTTATGTAATAAAAAGGGTTGCTATTTGTGCTGGACCCTGTATATTATCGAATTAGTGCTTCATTATTTTCTTTAGCTAAATACCTAGAAGTAGAATTGCTGGGACACATGGTAGTAATTTTTAATTTTTTGTGTTATCTCCATACTTTTTTCCATAGTGGTGTGCCTGGTAATTTTTTTTTAATATTAGTATTGTGAATTTTACCTCATTAGGTGCTGGATGTTTTTGTATTCCTATAAATATTTTTGATCTTTGTCCTGGGATGTGCTTACATTACTTGGGAGCAAGTAATTTGATTTTGTTAAGTCTTGCTTTTAAAAATAGTTTAGGCTAAAGGTATTTCCCCCCTTTTATTGAGGTAAGCCTCGTCTTTCCACTCTAACCAATGCTCCTGGATTATGAGGTTTTCCTCTCTGCAGAGGAAAACAGGCACTATTCCCATTCCTGCATTATCTCCAAGGATTGTTCTACTTCTTTTGAATGGTTTTTCTCCAACCTCAGCTACTTTACTTGTGTGTGATAATCAGTACTCTGTTAAGTACTTGAGATCTTCAGATCATGAGAGTTCTCTCTGTGTAGCTTTTTTTTTTCTCTAGGACTCTGCCCTGTGTGCAGCCTAAAATCTTTCTCCAGGTGGTAGCTGGATAGCGTTTCCCTTGCTTGTTTCCCATCTCTGAGGGATCAGTTTTTTTATTGCCTACGTCCAATGACTTGAGTTCCATTCTTTCATATATTTTGTCTATTTTTTAGTTGTTTTAGGCAGAAGAGTAAATCTGGCCCATGTTACTCCATCTTAGCCAGAAATAGAAGTTCCTGTTAATTTATATAGCCACAGTGATTAGTGGTTAACCTATTGGACAGGGCAGAGTTAAGATTATAATGCATAATCACCAAAGGTTTAAAACAGTCTTAAGGTTATTTCTGAGATCTAAAACTGGGGCATACATTTTGCTTCCCATTTTGCTTTCTAGGTATGGAAAATACAGTTGCTTTACTGGGAAATGTGCTGTTACAAAGGGTCATTTCCCAAGAAGTCTAAGATAATAGCCCTATTCACTGGCTCCATGCTTCTGATCAGAGCTTTCGTTTTACAAGGCTGCTATTTATGGAGTTCCTTCTGTGTGTCTAGCACTTTGTGTAAACCTTGTCAATTCTATTTTGAGGTGTGTTATTATTCCCATTTTATAGCTGAGAAAACCGAAGCTCCAGAGGATTTTACAGCTACTAAGTGGTCAGGAAGGGTTTCGGGTTTAAGGCTGCTCTGAAGCCCAGCTCCTTTCTTCTGCATGGCAGTGCCTAGGTTGTCAGAGTGGCTTTCTGTCGCCTTTACTGCAAGCATGGCTCCTGCTGCCATGAGGCTGTGGAAGCCTGTCTTTCATTTGTCTTAAAGATTTGTAGACGGATGCAAACTTCTAATAATGTGACCATAATTTAACAAAGATAGGACTTTTCTTTCAAAAATAGTATATGAGTACTTCTTATAAGCTCAGAATATTTTAAGGTCTGTTCTAAGTATACTAGGCCAGTTATTTTTCAAAGTTGAGTTTGTGTCACTTGGAGGCCATGTTAAAATACAGATTGCTGGCCACATCTCCAGAGTTTCTAATTCACTTGGTCTCTGATGGGACCTGGGAACTTGCATTTCTCACATGTTCTCTGGTGATATTGATGCTGATGTCCTGAGAACCACTGCACCAGGTCAAGATTTTCCTGCTTATGCACTGTTGACATTTTTGGCCAGATAATTCTTTGTTGTGGTTTTGGGGGTTTGTCCTGTGCATTGTAGGATGTTTAGCAGTGTCCTGGTCTCTACCACTAGACACTAGTACTACACCCCCTCGGATCATGACAATCGAAAATGTCTCCAGCACTGGCCAGGTGGCTCAGTTGATTGGGGCATTATCCCATACACCAAAAGGTTGTGGGTTGGATTCAGGGCATATACATAGGTTGCAGGTTTGATCTCTGGTCAGGGTGAATATGGGAGGCAATCAATTGATGTTTCTCTCTCTCACTCTCTCTCCCCCACCCCTTTTTTTTTTCTCTAAAATCAGTAAAAACATCCTTGGGTGAGGATTTTTAAAAAATATCTCCAAACATTGCCAAATGTCCCAGTTGAGAACCACTGCTCTAAGCGAAGCTCTGCATGAGGAATATGTAACAGGGTGGCTTGCAGGTATGAGGACTAGTTTATATATTTATATTTGTCATTTTTGCTTAAGACTCTAAAAAGACCATGAATTCAACCTGGTACTTCCTCTGCCTTCTTTCCTCTGCCTCTTGCTTTATGTGGACGAGGAGGGGCAGTAAAGAGAGGAAGAATAAAGCAAATGATAAAATGTAAATATTTGAAGGAATCCGAGTGATGGGTATATGGGATTTTTGTACTACCTTTTCAACTTTTCAGCTTAAGTCTGAAATTATGCTTTTAAAATCTATCCAGTTCAATAGATGAAAGGGAAGTCCTAGCCCAGACTTGAACACCAGGGAGAAATTGAGCATGACAGTGGAAGGCACCTCTGACAGTGGACAGAGCTTTCAACTTAGTCAAGTGAGGTTCTGAAGACAGGTTTGACCTGGCTTTTGTTGCTTAACTAACAGAAGAATAATTACCAAACAAATCACTTAATTTCTCTCTGACTTGGTCCTATTGACTGTAAAAATACAGTAGTAATGGAGGGTTATGAGGGTGAAAAGAAGGTACTTTTAGATAGTAGAGTGATATAGCAGTGATAGTCTTTGTATTCCATTCTGAGAGCACCAGAGTGCCTATGTGAGGCACTCATTGTGCTAATTGTCTTCACAAACGTATTTCCTTTAATCCTTGCAACATTTGACATGGTAAATATTATTGCAGTCTTTTTTCCAAGAAAACAAATTGGGTCTCAGAGATAACTACTATCTTGACAATATTAAACAAACATCCCATTGGACTTCCCTCCCTCTCTTCATTCATTTATTCTTCCTTCCTGGTCTTGACACACACAAAACTGTTAGACCTCTAATCATGATCCCTGTTTAGATATCTATTATTTTGAATATTATAAATCGGTATGATTTAGGATGATAATCACCAAGTCCTAGATCTTCTTGAACACATTCTGAAATACAAAAGTAAGTAAATTGTACACTTAATTCTATGTTTAGGATCTTCAACAGTAATGACCAACAAATCAATAAGAAAAGCATAAACAGAAAAATGCCATAAAAAATGGCAAAAACAAGCAAACATTCACAGAAGAGGAAATATATATGGTAAATTAACATATGAAGAGGCACTCAGTATCATTAATGACCAAGAAAATACCTATCAATATCACAGTAATATGCACAATGATTTGACTAAAATTTTAACATCTGACTATACCAATCATGAGGATATGGATTTATAGGATACAGTACTGATGAAAGTCTAAATTTGTACAGTAACTTTGGAAAACAATTGGCATATCTTCCAGTGTATAACAATTAAGTATTTTATAATTCAGTAATTCTATTTCTGGATACATACTGGTGCTGCCCAATAGAAATAACGCTTGAGCCACATAAGTATTTTTAAACTTTCTAGTGGTCATATTTAACAAATGAAATTAATTTTAATATACTTTATATTTTACTCAAAGTATCCAAAATGTTATGGTAATATGTTATCTATATAGCATACTATTAATGAAATAATTTACATTTTTAAACTAACTTTTCTTTTTTCTTCTTTTTTTAATTATATTTTATTGACTGTGCTATTACAGGTGTCCCAGTTTTTCCCCTTTTTATCCCGTCCACCCAGGACCCCACCCCACTAACTAAGGCAGTCCCCACACTATTGCTCATAGCCATGGGTCATACATATAAGTTCTTTACCTACTCCATTTCCTATACTGTACTTACACCCCCATGGCTATTCTACCTATTTCTACTTCTTAATTTCCACACCTCTTCACCCATTCCCCCATGCCCCACTCCCTTCTGGAAACTGTCAAAAAACTCTCCATATCCATGATTTTGTCTCTGTTTTTATTGTTTGCTTAGTTTGTTTTTTAGATTCAATTGTTGATAGATATGTATTTATTACTATTTTATTGTTCATAGTTTTGATCTCCTTTTTCTTAAATAAATCCCTTTAGCATTTCATATAATAATGGTTTGGCAATGATGAATTCCTTTAGTTATTCCTTGTCTAGGAAGCTCTTCTGCCCTTCAATTCTAAATTATATGTTTGCTGGGCAATCTTGGCTGTAGGTTTCTGCTTTTCAGGATTTTGAATATTTCTAGACAATCCCTTCTAGCTTCAAGGTTACTTTCAAGAAATCAGCTGATAGTCTTATGGGAACTCCCCTTTAAATAACTAACTGCTTTTCTCTTGCTGCTTTTAAGATTCTCTTTTTATCTCTAACCTTTGGCATTTTAGTTACCATGAGTCTGGGAGTTGGCTTCTTTGCATCCATCTTGCTTAGGACTCTCTGTGCTTTCTGGACTTGCATGTCTATTTCTTTCACCAAATTAGGGAAATTTTCTTTCATTATTTTTCAAATAGATTTCCAGTTTTTTGCTTTTTCTCTCCTCCTTCTGGCACCCCACGGATGTTAACAGTGGAACATTTGAAATTGTCCCAGACACTATTCACACTATCCTTGTTTTTCTTTGGGATTCTCTTTTCTTCTTATTGTTCTGATTGGTTGTTTTTTGCTTCCTTGTGTTCTAAGTCATTGATTTGATTCTTGGCTTTATCCACTCTACTGTTGTTTCCCTGTCAATTGTTCTTTATTTGAGTTAGTGAATCCTTCATTTCTAACTGGATCTTTTTTATGCTGTTGAGGTCCTCATTAAGTTCCTTATGCATGATTATAACCACTGTTTTGAACTCTGCATCTGATAGAGTGCTTATCTCCATTTTGTTTAGTTCTTTTTCTGGACTTCTGATCTATTCTTTCATTTGAACCGTGTTTCTTTGTCTCCTCATATTGGCAGTCTCCCTGTGTTTCTTTTTATGTACTAGGTAGAGCTGCTTTGACTCCATGTCTTGGTAGTGTGGCCTAATATAGCAGGTATCCTGTAGGGTCCTATGACACAGCCTCCCCTATCACCTAAGCTGGGTCCTCGAGGTATGTCCTTCATGTGGGCTGAGTACACCCTCCTCTTGTAGTTAAGACTTAATTAGTATTGGCAGGTCAATGGGAAGGATTTACCCAGGTCAGTCAGCTGCAAGGACTGACTGTGATCTTTGACCACCAACTTTGCCCTCTATGGAGGATCAATGGTGCAGGGGCAAGGTGGTGGTGCTCTGATGTGTTCTATAGCTGATCACTGGGTGCAAAAGCTCTGTGGTTTCCTGGGTTGTGTAAGCAAAGTCAACACCCACCTGTGTTCTGCCTGGGGCCACCCTGCCTGAGCTATAAAGCAATCTGAGATGGCTGCTACTTGTGCTGGGCTTGGAGATTCCCGGGGAATGTGAGCTGTGAATCTAGGCAGGCTGCTTCTAGTGCTGGGCCTGGGGCACTTAGCAAGAGGTACAGGGATGGGGGGCTCACTGAGGCTGGCTCTTACTTGCTTGGTAGGATTTAGGAAATTGTGAAACATGAGTCAAGACCACCATTTGTATGGCAGTCACAGTTAACAGCTTGGGTGGGCCCATAAGTTAGGTGGACAGAGTGTCAGAGGATCTCCAGTGTGGGGGCAAAGTGTTAGCCATGTTGATAGAGTCTCAGATATAGCACCTGCTTGCCAGCTCTTTGGTTCTATGGGGCGAAGGTTCAGAAAAGGGACTATGGCCTCTGCCTGCCTTTCTATTTGTGAGAAAGCTGTCCCTCAGCTTCTGCCTTGATGCCAGACGCTTCAATTTCTCCCTGTAGGCCATTGGTGCCTTTCAAGCTGCTATCTCGGTGCATGAGCTCAGAGGGAGTGAGTGTGATTAAGTCTGTGTGTGGGTTCTTTAAGAGGAACTGCTTGGGACTCTAGAAATTTCTTCCACCTACTTAATCCCTATTGGTGTTTGCAGCCAGAAGTTATGGAAACTTACCTTCCTGGCACTGGAACCCTGAGCTGGGGCCCTGGTGTGGGGCTGGGACTCCTTGCCCCCAGGCTATCCCTCCCAAATTTTTATACACCTCACATGGATTTGGGAGCAGCTTGTTTTGTATCTCCACCCCTCCTACCAGCCTGGGTGGATGTGATTTCTTTAATTCCATAGCTGTCCGACTTCCATTCAACTTGATGTCTGACAATTCTGAGTGATGGTTGTTCTATAGTTTAGTTGGAATTTTGATGTCTGTACTAAATTTTCTAAATCCATTGTATATTTTATACTTTGAACATTGTTCAATTTGGATGCAAAATTTTCATTAGAAGTATTTGATCTGAATTAGATTTCATAAAATTTACAACTGAAAAAATAGAATCACATACAGCAATCATTCCAAACTTACTTAAAAGTTCCAATATGAATCAAGTACCAAAAAATTATTTTCTTTTACTATGTGCATACACATTAACACAACTGTTTCTTCTTTTATAGAAGATTTTATTTGACTTTGAAGGAAAAGCATTATCAGTTTTAAAACTACTCCTGCCCAGGTTAAACAAATACACTAACACATATGTCAATATTGTTATTATTGAATTCAAAGGGGTGTTGAATAAATTTATAAGCAACTATAAGTTTGTCAATGTCAATAAATCATTCTCTAATTAAAAAAATGATTTATATTAGAAAAATGTATAAAGCTATTTTTGTTGAATTGTGTTCTGAAAAGTTTCTGTTTCCACACAAAATTCTGTACCTGTTTAAGTCACACATTAGCTTGTCCTTTTTTTATTTTTGGAACTTCATATTAGGTCATTTACATGTAGTCTGATATCAGTGAGAAAATATAAATTACTCTGACATTTTATTTTGTTTTTATTGAATATTTGGCAAGCATTTCTTTTGTTTTAATGAAATCTTGAATTGGATTTCACAGTACAATACATTTTTGCAAAATTCTTCCACAACTTATTCAAGAAGGATTGATAAAGAACACATATTATTAAATTTATTTTGTTCTATTTCTTTTAGGAGTTACATTATCTGGCATTCATCCACAGCATTTGCAAATATATACTGAATGATTTAACAACCAAATCCGTGACACTTTTTAAGAGTCTGTTTTAGAAAACTGAACGTGAATATGATATAGTAGAATGAACCAATAAAGGAAACATAAGTCTCTTGTTTTAAAATTACATTAAGTCTAGATTTTTTTCTTTTATACCTAATTTGTGTGAAGTGTAATCCGTCAGTATAAAATTTAATTTTTACAAATCTAGCTGAAGTTCTTTGACAGATTTTAAATATTTTAAAATACTTAAACTATGAGTTCAATTTTTGAGGCCATAAATTGACATTATTTCTTCATAAATTTGGGAGTCTTTTGAGACAAAGCATACACCAAATATTAATTCAGCAGTGTCTTTTATGCTGTACTATTCATCTAAAACTGAAGAAGAGTAGTTGTGTTTTTTAAATTTTGAATCAATTGGTATTAGATAATGTTAAACAAATCTTGTATTCCTCACACAGTGTTTTGGTGGCTTGGTTGAAGAATCTTTCATTTTTTATGAAGAACCTTTTTAGTCTTTTTTCATAACATTCTAACAAATCTGAATATAACCACATATATATCAAAAAATTATTTCCTTTTTTGTTCAAGAAACTGAGCTGTTTATAGCTTGACAGTTTTATAGGCTCAAATTCTTTTCAAATAACTTCAGAATGTTTCACGGGACATTTAATTTTGATTTCAAGAGACTAATTTCATCAATCCCTTTTTGACTGAGAAGAAAGTTACCAAATTCACTATATTTACTAAAAATCTCTTAATAATCTCAATTTTACTCTACCATTTCTTACACAACAAACAGCTTTTTCTTTTGTTCTACTCCAACAAATTGCAATTGCTATTCATCACGCAGTGTCCAATATACTTTTAGCTAGTATCTTTCTATCTGTACTGTTCAGTTCTAGTGCTAGTTTCTGCATCTCCTTTCAATCCTGCCTCAGTAGTATGGCTCCTTTTTAAAATTTTAAAATTTGTTCAAATGTATTTTTAACTAAAAGACATTTAATTACACTTAAAATAGTAACAATGCCAACTTAATTTCCAATTACAATATACAAAGATCCTCATAATTTGTGCTGTCTGCATCAAACACATTATAACATTGTATGGATGCAAAAGAAAAATCATTTAAACTGAATTGATCTGTCGACACCATCTAGATTGGCTGTATATAGGAGAACTTCAATTTAATAATGACATGCTGAGGGATGCAACAGTTCAAGTGAACTGTCACACCAAAACAAAGAAGTTGTTTTAACAAAAACATATTACACCAGTTCAAGTTTCTAAATTTAAACTAATTAACATTAGATGAAATTAAAAATTCTGTTCTTCAGTCAAATTTTAAATGTTCAATAGACACATGTGATTAGTGGCTACCATATTGCACAGGTATATAGCCAAGAGAAGCTCGGGAGGATGATGAAGACTGGGTTGGGAAGAGATGGGTTAGTTACTGTCAAGATTCTAGTTTACATTTTGCCTGGTAGGTTTGTGAGTATTTATTAAATTTAAAAATAATTAAGTAATTTAGAGTGAGTCATCTTAATAGTTTGGAATATATCCTTCTAGATAGTTTCTATACAAATACTCTTGTATTTATCATCTATCTGTCTGTCTGTCTATCTATCTATCTATCTATCTATCTATCCAGGCATAGAACAATGTACACATGTATTTACATGTATTCAAGAATATATATGCATGTATGAGTACATATACAAGAATATGCACATATTCAAAGAACACATAAATAAGCTTTTATAGTATTCTCTTTTGATGAATTTCAAATGTACAGATTTTGAATTAATCATAAATCCTGACATTCTTATCATTGGCCTATGTTTTGCTATGTTGATCCATGTTAGAATTTTTATTAAATTCTAAAAACAGTTCTAGGTATTTTACATGTGTATTTATATCTGTATAAATTACAAGTATTCGATACCATTATTTTGTCATTTACTTAGTCTTCTCTTCTTCATCAGTTGGTCTTTTTTTCCTTCTTCCCTTTTCAACAGGAAGTAGTTTATCTCCCCACTACCATGCCCCTTACTCCTCAGTGGGGAAGCTCTGCTGCAGTAGAAAGTTCACAGCAACAGAGTTTAGCAAGAACTTTCGAAAGAAGCCAATTCTTATTAATGCCATGCCTTTTGTTGCACGTGTATGTCACTATCTTTCTCTGTCTGTGTATTCAGTGTGGTATTTTATTATGAAAAAATATATATTTTAGAACTGTCATTCCTTTTATAATTAGTAAAGTGATACTTTTCTTAGTAATGAATGTTTTAAAGTTCTAAATTGGCTTTAATATTATGCTACTACCTTTTATTATCATATTTAATTGTTGCTCAATTACAGTTGTCCTCATTTCCCCCCCATTACCCTCCCCTGCCCTACCACCCCCCACCTCCCACATTCAGTTCTGCCCCCATTGTCTTTGTCCATGGGTCTTTTATACACAATACTTGACGTGACCCTTCCCCTTCTTTCCCCCACTATCCTCCACCCTCCTCCCCTCTGGTAACTATCAGTTTGTTCTTTATTTACATGTCTCTGGTTCTGTTTTGCTTGCTTGTTTGTTTTATTGATTAGGTTCCACTTATGGGTGAGATCATATGGTATTTGTCCCTTGCTGCCTAGTATATTTCACTTAGCATAATGCTGTCCATTTCCATCCATGCTATCACAAGGGGAAGGAGTTCCTTTATTCTTTCTGCTGTGTAGTATTCCATTGTGTAAATATACCACAGTTTTTTGATCCACTCATTTACTGATGGGCACTTAGGCTGTTTCCAGCACTTGGTTATTGTAAATAATGCTGGTATGAACATTGGGGTGCATAGGTTCTTTTCAAGTGACATTTCAAGATTCTTAGAATATAATCCCAGAAGTGGAATTGCTAGCTCAAAAGGCAGTTCCATTTTTAGTTTTCTGAGGAAATTCCATGCTGTTTTCCACAGTGGCTGTACTAGTCTGCATTCCCACCAACATTGTACTAGGGTTCCCTTTTCTCTACATTCTAGCCAGCATTCATTGTTTGTTTATTTATGATGGCCATTCTGACCCATGTGAAATGATATTTCATTGTGGTTTAAATTTGCATCCCTCTGATGGCTAGTAATGCAAGTAGAGGATTTTACCTCCTTGGTCAGGTTTATTCCTAGGTACTTTATTTTTCTTGTTGCTATAGCAAATGGGACTTTTTTTCCCCTGATTCCTGCTTCTGGTATTTCATTGTTGGTGTAAAAAATGCCTTTGATTTCTGAATATTGATTTTGTATCCTGCTGTTTTGCCAAAATCACTTATTAGTTCAAGTAGTTTTTTGGTGGATTTTATAGGGTTTTCTGTGTATATGATCATGTCATCTGCAAAGAGTGACAGTTTTACTTCCTCCTTTCCAATTTAGATTGCCTTTTATTTCTTTTTCTTGTCTGATTGTTGTGGCTAGGACTTCCAATAGTATGTTGAATGGAAGTGGTAAAAGCAGACATCCTTGTCTTGTTCCTGATCTTAGTAGAAAAGCTTTTAGTTTTTGCCTGTTGTGCATGATGTTGGCTGTAGGTTTCTCATATATGGCCTTAATTATGTTGAGGTATGCTCCCTCTACTCCCACTTTGCTGAGTGTTTTTATTATAAATGGGTGCTGTACCTTATCAAATGCTTTTTCCACATCTATTATTTTTGTCTTTCATTTTGTTTATGTGATATATTACATTTAATGATTTGTGAATATTGTACCATCCTTGCATCTCTGGAATGAATCCCACTTGGTCATGGTGTATGATCTTTGTAATGTATTGCTGGATGTGGTTTTACAGTATTTTGCTGAGGATTTTATCATTTGTGTTCATCAGAAATATTGGCTTGTAGTTTTCTTTCTTTGTTGTGTCTTCATCTGGTTTGGGGATTAGGATGATTCTGGCATCATAAAAAGAGTTTGGGAGCCTTCCCTCTTCTTGGATTTTTTAGAATACTCTGAGAAGGATAGGGGTTAGCTCTTCCTGAAATGTTTTGTAAAATTCTCCAGTGAAACCATCTAGTCCAGGGCTTTTGTGTGCCAGGAGTTTTTTTATTGCTGCTTCAATTTCACTAGCTGTTATTGATCTGTTGAGGCTTTCTCCTTCTTATTGATTCAGTTTTGGAGGATTATATGTTTCCAGAAATGTGTCCATTTCTCTCAGGTTTTCAAATTTCTTGGGATATAGTTGTTCATAGCAATTTCTTACAATCCTTTGCATTTCTGTGGTATCAGTTGTAATCTCTCCTTTTTCATCTCTGATTTTATTTATTTGGGTCCTCTCTTTTTTTCTTGATGAATCTGCTTAAAGGCTTGTCAATTTTATTTATCTTTTCAAAGAACCAGCTCCTGGATTTATTGATCCTTTGAATTATTATTTTAGTCTCTATGTCATTTAATTGTGCTCTGGTCTTGGTTATTTCCGTCCTTCTACTTGTTCTGGGCTTTATTTGTTATTGTCCCTCCAGTTCTTGTAGTTGTAGTGTTATGTTGTTTATTTGAAATGTTTCCATCTTTTTTAGGTAGGCCTATATCACTATGACCTCTTCTCTCAGGACTGCCTTTGCTGTGTCCCATAAGTTTTAGACTATTGTGTGCTCATTTTCATTTTTTTCCAGAAACTTTTTGATTTCTTCCTTGATCTCATTGGTAATCCATTCATTGTTTAACAGCATGCTATTCATTCTCCATAAATGTGAATGTTTTTGAGTTTTTCACTTAAGGTTGGTTTCTAGTTTCAACCCCTTGCGGTCCAAGAAAATGCTTGATATGATTTCAATTTTCTTGAATTTGTTGAGGCTTGTTTTGTGTCCTATCATGTGGCCTATCTCTGAAAATGTTCTATGTACATTTGAAAAGAATCTTCTTTGGGATGAAAGGTTCTATTTTTATCAGTTAAGTCCATTTGATCTAGTATGTCATTGAGTGCCACAGTATCTTTGTTGATATTTTGTTTGGAAGATCTATCCATTGTTGACAGTGGGGTGTTCAAATCCCCTACTATAAGTGTGTTGCTGTCTATATCTTTCTTGAAGTCCCCCAAGATTTCCATTATTTATTTAGGTGCTCCTATCTTGGGTACATATACAATGTTTATGTCTTCTTGATGGATTTTCCCTTGAGTATTATGAAATGTCCTTCTGTGGCTCTTTTTATGGCCTTTGTTTTGAAGTCTGTTTTGTCTGATAAAAGTATTGCTACCTCAGCCTTCTTTTCCTGTCCATTTGCTTGCAATATTTTTTCCCAATCCTTCACTTTCAGTCTGTGTAGGTCTTTTGTTCTGAGTTGCATCTCTAGCAGGCAGCATATGTGTGGGTCATATTTTCTTATCCATTCAGCTACCCTATTTCTTTTGATTGGAGTGTTTAATCCCTTTACATTTAATGTTGTTATGGATAGGTATTTATTCATTGCCATTTTCCCCCTTTGTACCTGTGTTCCTCTCTCACTCTTTTTCTTCATCTTCTTAAAGCATTCCCTTTAGCATATCTTACAGTGCTAGTTTACTGAAGGTGTATTCTTTTACCCTTCTTTGGTCTGGGGAACTCCTTATTTTACTTTCCATTTTAAATGAGGTCCTTGCTGGGTGGAATAGTCTTGGTTGCAGATCTTTGCTTTTCATGACTTGGAATATTCTTGAAATACCCTTCTGGTTTGTAGTGTTCCTGTTGAGAAGTCAGCTGCTAGCCTTATCAGGACTCCCTTGTATGTTATTTCCTGTTTTTTACTTGCTGCCTTTAAGATTCTCTCTTTGTCTTAGAATTTTGCCATTTTAATTATGTGTATCTTCGAGTGGACCTCTTTGGATTCCTCTTGATTGGGACCCTCTGTGCTTCCTGGACTGTGTGACTTTGTCTCTCATCAAATTAGGAAAGTTTTCCATCATTACTTTTTCAAACAGGTTTTCTATCCCTTGCTCTTCTTCTTTTCCTTCTGGCATCCCTATTATATGGATATTATTATGTTTCATGTTGTCTTGCAGTTCCCTTAACCCCTCTTCATTCTTTTTGAGTCTTTTTTCTTTTTCTTGCTGTTTCTGGGAATTTTTTTCTACCTTGTCCTCCAGCTCACTGATTCAATCCTCTGCTTCATCTAGCTTGTTTTTGATTCCTTCTACTGTGTTCTTCAATTCAGAAATTATATTCTTCATTTCTTCCTGGCTCTTATTGATAGGTTTTATATCCTTTTTTATGCTGATGTAGTTTGCAGTAAGTCCTTTTGCTTCCCCATAGTTTTTTGTTGTTTTGAACTATCTGGTAGTTTACTTGCCTCTGATTCATTCAGAACTCTTTCTGGGGATTCCTCCTTTCCTTTCCACTGGGGATTGTTTCTTTGTCTCCCCATTTTAGGGGAGACTCTTCTTGTTTGCTTTTGCTTCTTACATTGATCTACTTCGACTCCCTGAGCTTGTGATGTGAACTTCTATGGTAGGAGACTTCTGAGATTCAGTGGTGCAGTCTGCTTGACCTCCTGAACTTGATGCTCTTGGGATGCCCTTTATGCTGTTTATGTTGGTTCTCTGGATGTATTGGGTTTTGATTGTTGTTGAGTCATTATTTGCTGGGTCCCTCCCTCCAGCTGTTTGACTGGGGGTCATATGCCCACCACCTCTTATATGCTGTTGTGCAGGTGCTGTCATAATAAACCATAAAGCCTAGGAAACAAACCCACACCCACAAAAATAACTGCCCCCACAATCCCACTCTCAATAGCAAATGAATCAGTATTAATAAGGGTATAAAGAGATTAAGACTATTACAAGAAAGGAGAGTGAATATGATATGGCCTACTGAAAGAAAAATGATTTAAGAGGGTAGAGGCAGGAGCGCTAATAAGAGTAGGAAATTGGAGCAATGCAAAGAACATAAAATTTACATCATGAAAAAGGGAATGAAGAAGTGGAATGGAATAAGAGAAGGAAAACATATAGTATTAGGTTTAAACAGAAATTTATAAAAATAAAATAAAATGAGAGAGAGAGAAAAAAAAAGGAAACAAATAAATAGGAACCAAACTGGAGAAAAAGATGCACTACAGCTCTATTAGCAACAAATGAGCTACAATTAACATAGGTGGTATGGGAATAAGAGGGGAAAAAGAAAGAAAGAAAAGCTTAAGAGATTTCTAGAGAAAAGGAAAGTGATTTTGAAATGACAGAGGGGTAGGGGATACTAAGAGTGAGGAATGAAAGCCAGGATAGACGGGGAAAAATTAAAACTCGAGATGAAAGAAAAGGAAAAAAGAGAAAAATTTTAAAAGGTGGCAGGATGAAAGAGAAAAAAACAGACTAAGACAAGGAAAAATTTAAATTTGAGAAAAAAGCATAGTAGAGGGGAATGGCAAAATTTGCGATTTGAAATACAAAAATAGTGAAGATCCAGAGATAACATTGAAAAAATACAACAACTACCTTATACACAACCAAACCAACAAAGATTGCTAAAGGTGGAGAGAGAACTCAGGGATTTTAAGAGTGGGGAAAAGAATGTGAGATGATCATTGACAAGAAAATTGGTTTTGAGAGGCTGGATGGGAGAGAAACAGTTGTAAGCATGTGGAATCAAACAAATTATATCAAAAGAGAAAACAAAATTTAAAATGAAAATAATAGGAGGAAAGAAGAAGGTAAAATGGGGTCAGGAATAGAGGAGCAAAATATGTGAATTGAAATAAACTATAATATAAAATCCAGTGACTTAATATGCACACACTTAAAGGACAAGAAATGAATGTTTAAAAGCTATGCAGGAAAGAAAATATCACAAATTATGGAGAAGAACACAGTGGATCTCATCTTGCATCTGGTATTTACCACTGTTTTTTCTTTCTGGATCTGCTTCTGTTGATGTCAGATGGTGACCCTGTCTGGCCTAAGGGAGCTCGTTCAAGACTACCAGGGAACTACTGTCTGTGGCTGTCTCCTTCAATTGTTAATCTAGTCACTCTGCATTCAGCAGTTAGGTTTAAGCACCTCGGGTGGGGCAGAGTCCCTCCTTGGGTCGGGGCTATTGTTTCCCCTCTGACTGCTGCTGATCTGAGGGGAGTGGTCTGCCTGAGCAGGATGGCTGCTTCAGCATGGAGGAAGACTCAGCACCAGAATCCCAGCAGCCACTGTCTCAGTTCTCTCCCCAAAGCCTCCATCTCCAGTCTCTCCTCAAGCATCTCTATTCCACTCTGCATCCCTCCTTTGTGGGATCCCAGGGTAAGTGGCTGCAAATGAAAATTTATTCATTGGTCCTTTAAATGGCTTTTCACATCTCCAGCTATCTATCTCTGGCAGAGAGAAATCCTTCCACTTTTTACAACTGGATGTTATCTGTGTACTTTTCGGGCTCTGGTGCTATAGTCTGGGGATCCCAGCTTAGGGTTTAGATCCCACACTTCTCAGGGGGATCCAACTGGCTGCTCAAATATCCCTCCAGCACTTAGCTGCCTCCTGTGAGCACTCGGCCAATCCTATTGCATCTCTGCCACATTCCCTATCTGTCACGTTATGCTGAAGCTGCTTCTTCTGTCTTTCCATGGTTATAAGGCTTCTCACTTGATATTGTTCAGTTCTTTGTTCCAGATGACTTGTCCACAATTTAGTTGTAATTCCAGATTGGTCCTGAGAGGAAGTTAGTGTAACTTCCACTCACTCCTCTGCTATCTTGGATCTCTTGCTATTAGCTTTTTTAAAAATTTGAGATATAATTGACATACAACATTATTTAAGCTTCAGGTATACTACATAATGATTCATTATTTGTATAAATTGTAAAATGTTCACGATGATAAGTCTAGTTAACATCTATCACCATACAGAGTTGTAATTTTTTTCTTATGATGAGAATTTTTAAGATCTACTGTCTTAGCCACTTTCAAATATACAATACTGTACTGTTAACTATATCACCATGCTGTACATTACATTCCCATGGCATTTATTTTATAACTGGAAGTTTGTACCTATTCGCCACCTTCAGCCATTTCTCTCAGCCCCTTTCTTCCCAGCTCTGGAAAACTCCTATCTGTTCTCTCTATCTGTGAGTTTGGATATTTTAATTTTCTTTAATTTTTTTACTTTTATAATTCATGTGTAAGTGAGATCATACCGACTTTGTCCTTCTCTGTCTGACTTATTTCATTTAGCATAATGCCCTCAAGGTCCATTCATGTTGTAGCAAATGGCAAGATTTCCTGTTTTATGACAGAATAGCATTCCAGTATATAGATACCATGTTTTCTTTATCACTTCATCCATTAGTGGACATGTCTTGGCTATTTTAGTGGACAGTTGCTTCCATATCTTGGCTATTTTAAATAATGCTACAGTGAACATGGGGGTACACACATCTTTTCAAGTTAGTGTTTTTGTTCCCTTCAGATATGTAACTACCCAGAAGTAGAATTGCTGGATCACATGGTAGTTCTTAATTTTTTGAGGACCCTCCATACTGTTTGTCATAGTGGCTATACCAATGCACATTCCTACCAATAGCGGACAAGGGTTCTCTTTTCTCCACATCCTCACCAACATTGTTGTTACTTGTCTTTTTATGGTAGTCATTTTAACAGGTGTGAGGTGCTATCATTTTGTGGTTTAGTTTTGCATTTTCCTGATGATTAGATGTTGAGCACCTTTTCATACATATGTTAGCTATCTGTGTATCTTCTTTAGAAATTGCCTGTTCAGATCCTCTGTCCATTTCTAAATTGGATTGTTTGATTTTTTGTTTGCTATTGAGTTTACAAGTTCTTTATATAGTTTGAATATTAACCCCCATTAAATGTGTGACTTGAAAATATTTTTTCATGTGGTAGGTTGCCTTTTCATTTTGTTGATGAAATGTTTCCTTTGCAGAAGCTTTTTAGTTTAATGTAGGATGCAGTCACACTTGTTTATTTTGGGGTTTCGTGGGTTTTTTGCCTTTGCTTTTGGTATCAGATCCAAAACAACCGTCACCAAGATCAATATCAAGAAGCTTATCACTTATATTTTCTTCTAGTTTTACGATTTCAGATCTTATTTTCAAATTTTTTATCCATTTTGAGTTAATTTTTATACAAGGTATAAGGTAGTGGTCCACTTTCATTATTTTCCATGTGGCTGTTCAGTTTTTCCCACCATTTATTGAGCACTGTTTCCCATTGTATATTCTTGGCTCCTTTGCCATAAATTCATTGACCATATATAGATTAGTAATGACTTAAGATAACCCTCTCTGAAGGCTGTTAACTATATTAACTATTAAGGTAAGTACTAAGTTAAATAAATTATCATTTTTGACCACATGAATTAGAGTATTAAGAGATTAATGGTAGAAGTAAAATATTAGGGTCAAGTTAGAAATTATTATTAATATTGCTAAAATTTCAAAGTTTTGACTTCAGTGTAGAATTATCAAAGAGATTTTTCATATAACAATAATAATAATAATAATAATGGCTATTATTACTTACCTCATTGAAACTGATACAATAACATTTACATGTATACAAATCTACACAGTAGTCAGGTCTCCATTTGTAAGGGAAGCAGTCACATCTAGGGTTGGATGAATAACCTCACAGAATATTTAGTTATTTGCCTGGAAGCCTTGCCTGGCTCCTTAAGGATAAAGGAGAGGAAACTGATAGAAATAATCATGTGTCTGATCACTGGCTTTAGCTTTCATTCATTTACTCCTATTCCTGTCCTTTTGTGGTGTCAGATAAATAATCAGCAGTCCTTAGATGTATGCTCTTTGAAAGCAATGAGGGGATTGTATCCAGTTTGCTTGGTTAGTTCCTGGGTATTCTCTCCCCATCACACCCCCATCACCTGTCCTGTCTACCTTTCCCAGACCCCACAACTGCACTGCCCACCCCACTTTACCTGAATGCAGTGAGTGATGGTTCCTGGGATGCTGTTCTTTCCAGGGAACAGCATGGTGGAACAGGGAGTGATCATAACGGTAAGATACCTCTACAATAAAGGCATGGAAAAATAAAATAAACTCCTAAGACATATACAGTGGCTAATACCAAATACTTTGTAACAGATAGCTAGGAAGGGAGGGAGGGAGGGGAAGAGGGAGGGAGGAAGTCAGGAAGGAAGGAAGGAAGGAAGGAAGGAAGGAAGGAAGGAAGGAAGGAAGGAAGGAAGGAAGGAAGGAAGGAAGGAAGGAAGGAAAAGGGAGGGGAGGTAAACAGAGCCACTAATTTAAACATAAAAAAATGACCTTTCCAACCAAGGACCTGATGTAATCCTTCTGCGGATATGTTTGGTGGGATAAGTTAGAGTGCTATATTTCTTGGATCCAGATACTATATGAGAGTTAATTGTGATATGTAACTGGTACAGTTTTATTTCTTTTAGTGAAGCTAAAATTCATTTCTTACTATTTTATGTCTGTCTGTTCATTCTGGTATACTATGCATTAGTCAGCCTGGGCTGCCATAACAAAATCCCATAGAATGGGTGGCTTAAACAACAGAAATTTGTTTCTCACAGTTCTGGAGGCTGAGATGTTTAAGATCAAGATTTTGGCTGATTCAGCCCCTGGAAAAGGTTCTCTTTCTGGCTTGCACATGGCCGCCTTCTCACTTCTCTATGTCCTCACAAGGACTTTTCTCAGTGCTTGTAGATGGCATTTACAAGGCCACCAGGCCTATTGCATCAGGCCCCCACCCATATGCCCTCATAAAAGCCCTGTTTCCAAATACAATCACATTGAGGGTTAGGGGTTCAACATAGGAATTGGGGTGGAGGACACAATTCCGTCTTATCATAAATGTTTGATTATGCCCTTAAATTAAATGATAAATTGGGTTAACAATTGATTGTCTTTACTGTTTTGATTTATACCAGTATGCCCATTGCAAATTACTGCCTAAAAGAAGTGTACAGTTCATCCGTGGCTGGTGTGGCTCAGTGCATTGAGGACCGGCCTGCAAACCAAAGGGTCACTGGTTTAATTCCCA
This sequence comes from Tonatia bakeri, assembly GCA_004024845.1. Classification (NCBI taxonomy): domain Eukaryota; kingdom Metazoa; phylum Chordata; class Mammalia; order Chiroptera; family Phyllostomidae; genus Tonatia; species Tonatia bakeri. Next base: position 122,556 of record PVIA01004731.1, read on the forward strand.
GGCAGGGCACATGCCTGGGTCCTGGGCCAAGCTCCCAGTTGGGGGCACGTGAGAGGCAACTTGATGTTTTTCTCTCCTTCTCCTTCTCCCTCCCTTCCCCTCTCTCTAAAAATGAATAAATAAAATCTTTAAAAAAAGAAGTGTATATTTCAAAAGAGTTAAATGGGTAAAACTAGAGTCAGCTAAGCATATTATCACATTTTAAGCTTGAAAACAACAGGAGTTTCAATCCAAACCAGCAGAATTCACAAACATGCATCATATATTTTTATACAACAGCAGGGGAATTTTATACAATAAATTGTATTGTATAGATTTTTATACAATAAATTGTAAGTTATATAAATTTTATACAACAGCAAGGTTATTGTATACAATAACCTTGAAGGGTTGCTGTTTTCCGGTGTGCTTGGATATTCCTACGGAAGGGGAACAGAGGTCGTCTAAGCAATGAAGCCACACCTAAGTCCCCTGGGATGATACCACTGTGCTGTGCCTCAGAGAGGGGAGTGGAAGGTCTTCAGGCCGTTTTTATATAATTGTCTTTAGTATTCATGATTGGGATATGAAACGTTCATATGTTTGTGTTTTGCAAAAATCTTGGCATGAATTGTATCTATAGTGAATAAAATGAGAAATTCATTGAGTCCTCTTGAGAGGAGAGTCCTTATGTACACAAGTTCAGAGATCTTTGTATGAAAACATTAAGAACAGATGTGAAAAGAGGCAATTTCAAGATTCTTTCTTCTCAGAAAGATTAGGTGGGGTGTTGGGGAGACATTCCCAGCAGACATATCTAAGGACAGAGTGCCATGCCATTTCAGAGGAAAGCCATCAGCCTGGGGGGAGATTCCTGTTATAGTAGAAAGAAGTGATGCAGGAGGATGCCCCTCTTCCTGGGACCTGCTCCTGGTGTTGCTGCCGATTCAGGCCTCCAGGGCCTCTCATCCACACACCTAGCACGGCCCGACTCACGGTGCCAGCACAACTTTTACATCTGTGCCCTCCTTCCTCCACCTATCTCTTCCTCCTGTTCCTTAACTGCTCTTTGGAATAAGGCAGGGAACATACATGATCCTCTTTATCATGCAGCTAACTTGAGATTTTCTTTTTTGCTAGACTCTGAGTTTCTAAGGCTCTTCAAGTGCCTGACTCATAATAGAAGGCTTAAAAATAATTAACGATTGGAATAAAATATTGACTGAAGATTTTCAGAAGGGGACACTGAACCAGCACCTTTTAAAAACAGGTAGGGTGCTAATCCTGGAAGTCAAACAGACAGGGCTTTGAGTGGCACGACCAAAGCTGCGGCCTTGGGAAGCCCAGGACTGTGCTCGCTGAGTTTCAGTACATACTTGGAATGGGTACAAAGCCCGGGAAGTCATGTCTGAGTCAAATCCCTGAATGCCAAGCTAGAGGATTTACAGAGGTCTTAAAGAATTATTTGCTTTTTCAGTGCTTTCATTGCTTGAGTATGCTGCAACTAAATGCAGTCAATGTTTATTTATCTGAATATTAAAAAATGAAAAATGGCCTGTCAAGAACCTCTGAATCATTTTCTTTTTGGGCCTTCCTGCCTTGTAGCCAGATTTCTACTTGTTAGGGCACACGGGGAAGGGGAGAAAAACGAAGGCAAAAGTAAAGCTCACTTAGTTGCTTCATTCTTAGCTATGTCATAAGCAAAGAGATCAATATCAATTTATTACAATCGGGATGATACTGCTTTTAGCCAGAGGCTGTTTTAAGACAGGGGCAAAGAGTTAATTAATTTAATTTTGAAAGTAAGGTATAAAGATCAAGGCAGTACAAAGTTAGAGTGCATTGCTGAGTGGAAACTTATGTAGCATTGAGAATTATCTTTATAAAAAGAGTAATGTGATAAATATATCACCATAATATATTAACCAGTGTCTAAAGTAACTTTTGCTCTGAACTTTAAAGCAGAAATGCAATTAATGTGTATAATGGGAGTTTGAATCACATATGGATAGCATTTATCCAGAGTTTCCTCTTGGTCTAATCATCCCTCAGAATCTATAATACCGTAAGTGCTGTGAAGTACACTCATACTAGATTCAGAGAAAGAGTGTCAGCTATTCTCCACATGCCTTCACTGATATACAGAGGGAAGTGGAGACTATTTGCTGCCAGCACTTAAAATGATAATGTGCCAATGTGAAAACACTCACTGTAAGGTCCCGGTCTGCAGATATCTGCCAAATGTGTTATGTATTGCATTTCTGTTCCCATGATGATGTCTCAAGCTCTCTTTAAAAGTGAGGTGATTGTTTAATTAGGGATAATCATTTCCCTGTGTGAATTATTCACGCATGATATAATTTTTGTCAATGCATGATGCACCTAACCATATGCACAGGGACTAAAGGGTGACTGGGTTGAATGGAAGCACTAATTTAATTAAGTGGTGGGATAGCAGACAAGTTCTGCCCTAGTTTCTTGCTAATTTTTAATAATAAGGTAAAATGCATATATGTTTTTTAAAAATTCCAAGCCTGGAAGTTTATTCATGAACTGATCATCTTTATACTGTATGTTCTAAGAAGCATTTTGCTATGACAACAGTGAATAATAAATATTAAATGATAGTGGAACTTTTATATCTGCCATCTCATTTCATCAGTGCAAAATTAACAGCCACAATGGGAATCACCAGCTGGGCAGTGTTTTAAGCAGCACCATTTCAATTCCTTCTGGAATTTGACATCCACATGTTATAAGAAAAGATTTGGAGAAAATGGTCCATTAAAAAGGGAATGAAGGGTCTCTGTTTGGCCACAACAGCAGTCTTTGAGGAGAAGTATGGCTTTCCTAGTGGGGAAAAGTGACACTTAAATCCATCCTCTGAAATGTTCTCATAATCTTTGCCTGGCCCTGGTGCGCTGGCCTCCCCAGCCCTGCAGTTGGGTTGCCTTGGATTGTCTCCAGCTCTCTCCTCAAGACTGTGCTGAAACCACCAGGAGGGCCCAGTGGAACCATCCATCATGCTTTAGCCTGAACAAGGGAGTGACAGTGTGTGCCTGCATGTACCTGCCTCTGCAAGTCATCCTCTCTCAGGGCCCAATTTAGGGTGTGTTTGGAGCAATAGACATCTTTCAAAATTGCCATGGAAAATCTTTAAGTGTCCTAGTCAGGCAGAACTACACGAGCCCTCCAGTGCATGCGTCCTCACTAAGCACTTGTTCCCCCTCAGTTCCAGTGCGACAGAGTTCACTGTTCACACGTCCACTCCCCTTACCAGAGTGCCAGCTTCTTGAGGGCAGCAGGACTGGCCCATGCTTTCCCAGCTCTGTAACCCTGCATCTACCGCAGTCCTGAGAAGACAGTAGTCTTTCAGTCAATGTGCATCTATAATACCTCAGAATCTATAGTGAGTATCAGTGAGTAGAAAGCACATATTTGGAGACAAAATCTATGGAATCCATTCTTGGCTTATCTACACTACTATGTGATTTTGGGTGAGTATCTTAACCTTTCTGAGCATTAGTTTCCTAAAAACAGGTACAGTAGCCAGTTCACAAGTACATAGCTGGGAGGCTGCGAATAAGTCACGTGTGAAAAGCGTATTGTAGACTCTAAGGACTCTCTGGTTATTAGTCCGTTAACATGACAGACTTTCTCTGTATTGATTGCACATCATCATACCTATGCTCAGTGCTGGAGAGATGAGGATGGACAGGCAGGTTTCTCCTCGCAGGATGAGAGCAGTCTAACATTGTGGTTTGTCCTCTAATTATTTTGGGGGGGAGGGAACTATGAGTCTTAAACTTGGGTGGGTCACCTACTAAATGCATTGGCTGGTGTCTTCTGTGCAAACCCCTCACCTAAGAATGAGAGAGCACCTAGTTCCCCATCGCTGCTGTTCCTCACGGAACACTGCCCGCAGTTTTCCCAAGTTCTTATTCTCCACTCTTTTGCTAGTACTCAAGAATATTTCAGAATTATGGATGGGACGATGTCATATCCCAGCATAATAAGAATCAGGAAAGCCTCCCACCCTAAAATTAGAATGTAGCATTCTTTGCTATTACAATTCGATAACTATTCTTTATGAGGAAAGGCAGCTAATTGAAGCCATCCATGGGGAGAGTGAATTCAGATGTTTTCTGGGGCACTTAAAAGCGCATCTGAAGGCACTCCGTGCCCACTGCTAGAAGGGAACTGATTAAAAAACTCGAAACATTCGTTAGAACAATGAACTCCTTTCTGAACATTCGCCAAGCCCACCTTAAGCAAGAGAGAAGGAAAATGGTACCAAATGGTACCTTGAAGGGAGTCCCCGGTGTCAGCTCATGTCACTTATGTTAATAGGGTGGTAGAAAACCCCAGCTTGTGGGTAATTTTTTAAAAACCCATGTAGCTTTGATATTAAAATATATCATTAATGTTTGACAGTGTTTTCCCCATGTTGAGTGGTAGGAAGATAAGTGTGCATATGTGTGGGTGGGTGTGCATGTATGAACATGCATGTCCACAGGTGTGCATGTACATGGGCATGCAGTGCTTATAGATTCACAACCCCTAAACCCTAAGTAGAAAACACGTCTAGCTAGGAAGCATTCACTGTCAATGTTTTTAAAAGAAGTGCAGTGTTGATAAACCATTGATCACACACGCATTGTTCTTGACTCCCTTTTCTTTAGTTAGTACAGAAGTTTGTATTTTTCCACCAGATATTTTAAGTTCCTACTATGAGCAAAAGATTGTGCTGGGAGGCAGCAGAAGTACAGCTGGACCCTGGACTTTTGGATGTTTGAAGACTTTCAGGAATCCCCAAAGTCTAGGCAATATCATTTCCATTGAAAGTAACATGAATCTTTTCAACTTTCACTAAATATTGAACCTCCCCAAGCTCCGTTCTAGGCCCAGCCCCCTTCTCATCCTCTCCAAGGTTTCAACTACCATCTGAATGCTTTCATCACCCAGTTACATACCTCTAGCCCACTCATCTGCTTTGAGCTCCAGAATCATATCCCACATTGTCTCTACTTGACTATTGGTGGTGCCCCAGATTCAGTGTGTCCAACTAGATGGGGGTGTCATCTAAGTGAATTAACCATTTATGTAGTTCCATGTCCCTCATGCTAAATTTCTGGTGCACCACTTCAGTAATGCTGATTTTGTTGGTTAAATCTCTCTTAAATCCATATACTTCTCTCCTTTTCATAGTCACTGCTGTAGTCATGGTCACCACGATTTCCTGCCTGGATGACTCAACTAGACCTCTCACTGGCATTCCTTCTTCCCTTCTGGCTCCCCTCCAATGCTCTTTTCAATGTGAATTTGATCAGATCTCCCCCTTTGCATAAGGCCATTCAGCAAGACCCTATAGTTTGTACACAGAAACCTGAAATCCTCAATGTGGCCTACTAAGGGAGCAGCATGGCTCCCTTAGTAGTGTATCTTCCTGCCAAAGGGCTTAGAATAATCTTCTGACTTTTTCATCTGGTTAACTTTTGGCTGCTTTCTAGATCTTACCTCAAAGGAAACTTCCACAGAAAAGCCCACTTTAGCCCCTCAAACTGTCCATTGCACTTACCGTGACGTGCAGTTGTACACTTGGTTGTGTGTTTCCCGATCAGTGTCGCCCCGCAGGGCTGAAGGTCTACAAGCACAAGCACCATGTGTTCCTCAGTGGAGAACTAGCAGGAGCTTTGTACTGAAGGACCTTTTAAGCCAAGTTAAGCTGTTTGGTATTTACCTTAAAAGCAGTGGGAAGTCTTTGGAGGATTTTTAAGCATGAGAACAGTGTGATTGGATTTTCACTTTGGAAGAATCATCTTGGATGAGGTGCAAAGAAATCCAGACAAACACTCCCAAAACAGAAAGGAGAGAGTCACAGTAGCTGCAGGTCCCTGCCAGTCTTCTCTAGTCCACTTCTGTCCCTCCTCTCTAAATCCAGTCCAGCAGGTTACCCACTGACCTTCGCAGACAGGTGCTGGATCATATCTAGTCACTTGAATGTTGATTGAGTTCCCAACTACGTGCTTAACACTAGGAATAATAAAGTGAGAAAGGGTCTAGGTCCGTATGTGTATCACTAGTCCCCGTCTCTCACTCTGGTTGGAGAAACTATTCAATGATCAGAGAGCGTAATCCTGCATGGAAGTGCCACAGTGGGAGTTTGAGTGGAGTTCTCAAGTGCACAGGAGGCTATAACTAAAACAATTCCCTGGTAGAGCAAGAAAATCCCTCACAGAGGAGGAGGCACTTGAACTAGGATAAACTAGGTAGGAATGGTGGATTTTGTCAGGTAGAAACAAATGGGAAGGGCATTGTAAGTGGCTGGAACAGCATGTATAAAGGCCCAGAGCTGTAAAAGGGCATGGCAGACTGGGGAGTGGCATTAGCCCTGCGGTCTCACAGCTGCAAAGAGGATGTGTGGGAATGGGGATGAGGAGGGTAGTAGGAGATGGAAAAAGACAGGTACGTTGGGGCTGTTTTGTAAAGGGCCTAGTGTTCTTGACTCAGGAGAATCATACTGTGGGCTGCCAGAAATCACTGGACCACTCTTAGTATCTCTGGATTAAAAAATAGCACATGAAGAAATAATTTGCATTGAAGGCCTAATGGTTTATTAGGAAAGCAGTGACTGAGCCAGTGAGACTAATGATCTTCTGAATCCCAGAAACTGAAGAATGAGTAAGGTCCTGAGGGAGGAGGCATTATGACCTGGGCCTCTAGGGAAAAGAGGACCACAGTTCCCGCGGGCTGGCCTGGGCCTGCAATGGGAGCCTGTGTCCTGGGCCTGGCTGCATGCTGGCATGCTCTGCCGTGACAACAGTCTGGGTTTGTGTTTTGCAGTTCGGTGGAGAATGGGAGACCACCCGATCCTGCAGACTGGGCTGTAATGGACGTCGTCAATTATTTCCGAACAGCAGGATTTGAGGAGCAAGCTAGTGCTTTTCAGGAACAGGTAACTGAGTCTAGAGAAACACGCGATGAACACAGTCACTTACCTCCCTTCCCCACAGAGGCAGGAGGGAGTGAGGAGGAAGAGGGCCAGGGAGCAGTGAGGGATTAGTGAGGCTCTCTTCGTGTCCTGCATTGCAAGTCTTAATCATATCAAGCCCCAAGATTCTGAGGAGGGTGGGGAATGGAGGAAGAAAAGTGACAAGCTAAGATTCCTTCCTGCAAGAGGAAAACCCAAGCCCTGAGACACAGGCACAGCTGCAGAGAGGAGGGCTAAAGCTCATTTGCAGCTGCATATTCTGAGAGACCAAACAGCCCCACCTTCAACACAAACACGCTAGAAAGCAGAAAACAGAGAAGAATGAAAAAGGAGGGACTAATCTGACTTAGAGACAAGCAGCCCTGTCTACCACTGGCCTTTGCCCCAGCTGAACTGAGTAGCCTCCTCTAATTTGCTTTCCAAGTGCTCAGCAAAGTAGAGTGGTAAGAGCACAGGATTTATTTAAATCCTGGCTCTTCTAACACTGTGTGACCCAGCCAAGTTACTACATCTCTCCGAGTCTTGGTTTGACATCTATAACATGAAGCTCTCAATGCCTCACTTGATTGGATGGTATTGTAAGGATTCAAAGATAATGTATACACAGTGCCTGGGACAGGTCCTGGCACAATGTTGATGCTCCCCCAAAGTTAATTCCCTTCCCTTAGGTCCAGGGTTAGTATTGGAACGAGGGAGGGAAAAGCAGGGGGTATGTCTCAACTGTCTGGGTGATTCTTGGCCCCATTTTTCAGGCTGGGTGAGATCAATAGGGATGGTGCTTGAGGTGCTTTTGTTACAGAGCAGGACCCAAACAAGCAAAGGGGCCCGGGAGCCCGAGAGGGTGATGCTCTTACTGAAAGAAATTCGGGTCCGTCTTGTCCGCCGCCATATAGGAAAGATATCTCTCAATGCCAGAGATTGGTGAAAAGGAAAGGAAAACGTTTATTTTGTGCTATACAAAACTTAAGGCAGTGACCTAATATTTTTTACCAAAATTCCAAAAAATCTTAAAGTCCCTTGAAACATCCACTAAACGCACACAGTTCTTCCTTCCCCTCTTGCCCAGTATGGGGTACCGTATCTCAGGAAAGGAAAAATAGAAGTCCAGTCTCAGGCAGTGTCTGGATCTTCCCAGTAATCCGTGCTAGGCTGGTAGGCCTCTCCCGGTTCTCAGCACCATCAGCTGTGTCGCCGGAATCTCTGCTAAAACCGGGTGACGGTTCCCCCTACTACTGCTGTGGGGGAACCCACTCTGG